>CAJQZJ010033152.1:3514400-3531645 GCA_907164525.1 Lophiomys imhausi
CACTCACTCCCCATTGGCTCACGTTCACTCACTCCCCATTGGCTCACATTCACTCACTCCCCATTGGCTCACGTTCACTCACTCCCCATTCGCTTACGTTCACTTACTCAGTCAACTAATAGTCTCAACCCTGTGTTATCCTCAGTGACTATTAATGATGGGAGAAAGTTTACAGCAGCGATTAGCAGCCCAGGAGCTGGGCGTGGAATTGATGTGTATTGAGTGTGCACCATGCTTGATCGACTTTTCTCCTCAGCTACTGTCACTCTAGGAAACCATCCTGATGCTAACTTATGAAAAGAGTCTTTTTACTTACTTCTTGATTAGTACTCTAATAACAAACCCGACACTATGCTGAAAGTAGCTTCTCTCCCTAGACTGTGAACTCCTAGATGCTATCATTTTCAGGTCCCTAATACCCGGCACAGACTCCGGCTAGCTTCTGAGCTTATTATTAATGAAGCAGTTGTTTCAGGGACTCCAGAAGCTAGCTAATTTCTACATGTTATCAGGCCTGTATTGTTCTGTGTCACGTGTGGCTATAGAGCCCTTGAAATGTGTATAGTAAGGGAAGGGGAGCTAAGACGTGCTCTAAAAAAAAAATGTAGCCAGAGTTCCAAGACACAGTGCAAGACAATGTAAACTACCTAATAACTATATTTTACAAATATTCATTACAAATACTACCTTGATTATTGGATTAAATAAAATACATTATTAAAATTACTGTCATCTGTTTCTTTGTATAATTTTTTTCTTTTTATGAATTTTAATGGCCACTTAAAATGTTAAATTGGTGCTGGGCGATGCGGGTGCACACCTTTAATCCCGGCACTAGGGAAGCAGAGGCAGTGTGATCTCTGAGTTTGAGGCCAGCTTGGTGTACAGAGTGAGTTCAGTGCAGCCAGGGACACACACACACACACACACACACACACACACACACACACCATCTCAAAAGAAAAGAAAAGAAAGAGAGAGAGAGAGAGAAAAAGAAAAGAAAAGTTAGTATCCCTGTGGTTGACATTATATTTCTATTGGCTGGAATAACAAAGAGTTCTTTTCATGTACAAATTACAGCCAGACTCTTGCATGTGACTCTAAGTTTCCTTGATGTCAAGAAGGATTTGGTTCTAATGTCTTAGTGGTGCCCTACTTTCCCTAAGCCTGGGCTCAGAACAGTCAGAGGACATGACATAATTCTATTGTTACAGCTCTCTCAGTATGTCATACATTTTAGGGGGTTTTCTGTTCTCAAGAAAAAAATAATAATTCTTGAATTATTCTTCACTGTTCAGTCAAAGTCTTACCAAGGGTATACGACAGCCAGGCAGCCAACACTTCAGCAGCAGCTCCTAACTTTCAGGTTCCAAGGGCCTGGGTTTTATCCTCTCTCCTCCCACAGCCTCTGGCATGGTAGGCAGCTAGGCACCCCTCCACCCCCAGTCCTTTCCACTGACCTCAGGGGAGGGCTGGCTCAAATAACACACTTGTCAGAACACCTTGGTAAGCAGACCAGTGAAAGACATCACACAAATAGACATGTGACACAGAGTGTCCTGCACTGATAACAGCCACCCTCATCTGCCAGAAGTTTGTGTCCCCATGATGATGAGCTACTTACATTGGAATACCATTAGGAAATTTAATGCTATCAGCCCAGATTGGCATGTTTTACGCAGGCCCTACAGCAATTTTGAAGTTTAAGGTACTGTTGTAAACCCCCCCCCCCATGCTTTTGCTTACATAGAGAAAATTAACCTTGACCCACAGAGGCTGCTATAAATAAGAAACAGTCCAAGGTTCCTGAGTTATTGGTAGGAAAGGCCTCAGACAGAAACCAACAAGAAAACCGGGTGTCTGTCTGTTGACACATCTCTCTGCATACTGGGGACTGTGGGTTTGAAGTATTTACAAGCATGCTTGCACCTGGTATGCGTTCTCAAAATTTAGCCAAATGAGAACATGAACCCACTGGTAGCTAGTCTTTAAGGAAACGCTGCAATCACTATTTCTAAAAAATGTTCCGTTTTGACCCCTGGAAGGCATGATAGCAGAACACACCTTTGTAGTTTTACTCAAAATAAAATCTAAGCCCTGACCACGGGTGTGAAGATCCCCCACCCCCGGTCTACAACCCAGACACATGTAGGGGTGTGTTGTGTGCATACGTGGGAGCAGATGGTTGCACATGTGTGTACAGGGAGAATCCAGAAGTCGGTATCAGGTGTCTTCCTTAATCATCCCTTCTAGATTAAAACAGAATATTCCACTTGAGCCCAGAGCTCAAAGATTTGGCTAGTCTAACTAGTCAGTTTGCCCCAAGGGATTCCATGTCTCGTCTCCTGAGTGATGGGATTACAGGCAGGCTGTCCCCAACTCAGTTCTTCACACCTTCATGACCAGTGCTTTACCCACTAAGCCACCTCCCCAGCCCCAAATCCGCAGCCCAAGCTCCTTGCACTCACCCGTGACAACCCCCCCCCCCTTTGCTCACACCACCCAGCAGCCTGCTCTTCTCCTGCTCCTACCCAACCACATATTTCCACCCATGGGCCACAGCACCTGCTCTTTCACTTGCCAGAGACACGTTTTGTCAGCCTCTGTTCAAATATGGCCGGGGAAGAGAGGCATTCTTCATCCTCCTATCCCGAACATCACCACCCCTATCCTGCTGTAGATATCCCCACGGAGCTTACATCCATCTGGGACGTTATGTATTACCCCTTTACTCATCTCCAAACTGGAAAGCCAGCTTTACGTTCTTTCACTGCATCATCTTTTGGGCCAGGGAAATACCTGGCACACTGTGAGAGTTTGACAAGTATCTGCAGAGGCAACAAACTAGTGGGCATTAAGCTGGAGTCCAGACACCTGGGGTCTAGTCTAAGTTCTATGAACGGAAAGCAGTTCCAGTTTGAAAAACTGTCCCTTGACACCAGGCTTCTGAGTCTGTAAAATGGTTGGCCGGGAACAGTTGTCAGCTTCTCCTGACTCTGAGACCTATAGGTTTTACGGATCTGCTTAGGAACACAATTTTCTTTTTATATGCATGAAGTACCAGGCCTTCTGGGACACCTCATTATGAACCAAAGTCTTCTTCCAGAGGTATGGCTTCCCAAGTCCTTCCAGCTGGGAGGAAGCCTAGGATTTCCTCCCTGCTTTGAGGTGCTTCATACAGAACCTGCCCTTCAATCCTTTTCACAATTAATAATTGTGATTTTCTGTCACTTTACCCAGAATGTGAGTTCCTCATGGACAGTAGTAAATTCTTGATTGCTTTGTCTGCAGCACACGTCGCAATCCCTGGCTCTCCACAAATATTCATTGTATAAACACAGATGAGCTCAACCAGAAGAGAACCTCTGCCCAGCTCATAGCTGGTGCAGTCTCTTTCCTGTTACTAATGAATGGCGGGCAGAAGTAGAGTTTTGCTTCCAGTAATGACCTATCAGTGGGCTGCTAAGAAACTAAAATTCACTGGAAGCTACTGAGAGTCAGGTATGCAGGCCTTCCCACTTTCTTGGTTTATTTAATCCTTATGCCTGCTTAATAATTAGGAACTAGTATAGCCCTGGGGCCAGCAGCATAGCCCACTGGTAAAGCCCTTGCCTACCATGAGACAGAAAGCAGCAGCAAGGAAAAGAATCGGTTCCTTTAGTGTTAAGGATGAGCTTTCTGATCTCTAAAAGCATTTTTGTCATTAGAAAGAACATTTTGTTTTTATCACAAAAGAAGGTAATTCTAAATATGCATTCACTGAAAAAAAAGCTGAGACGTTCAAATAAATCATTATCTCACCACTCAGAAAAGCTTTTTCTAGTGTACTTCTTTATGTTTGACATCTGTCCTAACGCTTTCTATTGCTGTGATAAACACCATGACCAAAATCAAGCTAGGGAGAAAAGTTCTTCAGCTTACTAATCCCACTGCACTGAGGGACGTTGGGTCAGGGACTCAAGCAGGAACCTGATGGCAGGAACTGAGCAGCCACCATGGGGGACCGCTACTGACCACTCACTCGCTCTCCATGGCTTACTTGGTCAGCTTGCTCTTACAGTCACCTTCCCACTCTTCAGGAATCATCAAACAAGAAAAATGTCCTACACACCAGTCTGAGGGAGATGTTTTCTGAACTGAGTTTCCTCCTTTCTGAACGACCCTACCTTGTGTCAGGTTGACAAAAATTTTGGTGGTGCAACATCGTTTTATGTTATACTATGGCCATATTGTGGTTTAGTAAGATTATATCAAATAAATGCACCACCCACTATTCTGTTACCACTGCTTAGACTATTTTCCCTTTTAAACTTGGATATGTTTCTCAGTTCTAGAATTTAGTTTATAATACCAGGGGAGTGGTTCGGCTGATGAAGTGTAGCTGCGTTAAGTGTGAGTGCCTCACTTGAGACCCCTCACCTCCACACAAAAGCTGGCCACAGTGATGGCATCTGGAACTCTAGCAGGTACATGTGGGTCTCTGGGGTTCATTGGCCAGCTAGTCTTGCTAAGTAAATGAACTCCAGGTTCGGTGACAGACTGTGTTTCAAAAAGTACGATAGAGTGATCCAGAAATCCCACACACTGATCTCTGGCCTCTAGCATGGCCTTGTGACTGTAGTTTCTGGGCCTTTCAGAAAACCTAGACAACTTCCATACTTAGGCAGGATGAAAACTCTACTTACAGAGATGAGGTCTTCCCTCTCTCTCAAGTAAACCCTCAAAGTAAAAGTGGACTGTTTCTCCTAGAGCAGCGGTTCTCAACTCTCCCAATGCTGTGACCCTTCAACACAGTTCCTCAAGTTGGAGTGACCTACAACTGTAACATTTTCATTGCTACCTCATAACTGTAATTTTGCTACTGATATGAATCATAATGTAAATATCTGTGTTTTCTGATGGTCTTTCACATCCTGTGAAAGGACCATTTGACCCGCAGGATGAGAAATGCTGTCCTAGAATAAGGAAGGACCCCTCCTTAAAACAAGCATGGTCAAAGCCTCCTGACTCACTGTGAACACATGCTGGCTCACACAGCATCTTACGATTTCTTGCTTTTTACTCTCAGTGAATGATAAGAGTCTCCCAGTTTTCTCCTCCAAAACAGGACAATGGCCTCGTCATCCTGCTGGGAGGGTTTAACATGAGACCACACAGGTAAGAGCTTGGCACTGTGCTTGACACAAAGGCCTCTCCTCAGTGTAAAACTTCTTTGCAGGAGCCCAAAGGAGGAGGAGGAGGAGGATGCATGACTCTCACCTCCATCTATTGGAGCATAGTTCAAATTCTCACTTCCATTCTCAGAGAACACAGAACTTCAGGCCATGTTCATAATCTCACACGCAATGAAGCAGTTTGATTATGGACCACAGTGAGGTGTGAGAAATATGGGGACCCTCTGCACCCCTGCATCTAACTACACATCCACTCTCTTCCTAATACCGCCGTCATGGCCCATGCTCTTTCTTTATGCTGCCTCGTCACAGAAACTCATGGCATTCAGCTCCCCAATCGGACCATCAAACTACTTTACTCCTATTGTAGTGTGATCTCTCAAATCCTGCTCAGTTTCCTCACCATGTAGGTCAGAAGTGGAATACCTCCCAGGCCTCTGTCACCACCTACCTTACCACCCCCCCCACCCCGTTTCTCCTGACTTGTTTCTGTGCAGCGTCTACTTTACCATCTACAGTCAGAACAGGCTGGAGTCACCCTAGATGAATTATCTCCCCACTAGAAGGGGAGATGATTTCCCAGAAGCTAAGGGCGGCCCAGGAGCGGGGCTTGGAACTGTCAGAAGACCAGATTGTAGTGTGGATGAACTTCTCGTTATTCTGGAAAGACACACTGGGTGGGCAAGGCACCTGGTAAGTCACTATCAGAGTGTCTTCTCTATGTGTTTGGGAGTCGTTGATCCCCCTACCCGCTCTTCCATTTCCCATAGGCCCCTTCTCCTGTCGCCTTCCTTTATGTAGCTCCTGCCATCTTCTGAACTCCATTTGTACCCAGCACTCCACGATTCTAGAAGACCCACCCCCACTCTAAGCTTCCACAGTGCCCTTGCTTTATTCTCCACTCGAAGTCTAACTTTTTTAGCATAGAATCAGAGACTCCTCATAATTTCTCTCTATCGTTTCCCCCAAAGTTCTTGGGGGCAGAGGTTGTTTCCATCTTGGTAGTTGCTTGGAAAGTATAGAACCGATGATTCAAGATTCCCAAGTACTGACCATTTTCCTAATTAGTGTCACCCTGTGTGTGTAAGCAGGACCTCATGAGCCCCGGGGTTTGTGTCTGTTTCCATCTCCTTGACATAGAGATTCACAAGCGCAAGGCGTCATGCTGGGCTTTTCATCAGCGGCTCGGGTATCGGCCACAGGAATTAGCGGGAATCGAACTCAGGTCCTGTGCTAAGAAGACACTTTACCAGCTGAGCCAACGCCCCGGCCTCCGACACCACTCTTGGGCTACTTCGCCTTCAGCTCTTCCGGCCTTGGCGGGGCATTCTGAAATGGTAAACATTCACTTGCCACCCCCAAAGTCTCCTGATAGGAGGACCCAGGAAGAGATCACTCTGACTGACATGCTGAGGATAAAACAGACACCCACACTCCTGTTCTCATTTTAGGCCTGCACGAAAAGGGACAAAGCGAATAAGAGTCCTACTTTTTCTTTAAATATGGTATTATTTAATCCCATTCACCTTATTAATAGATATTTAGGGCCAAAACGAATTTTAGGACAGAAGTTGCAGAAACATCTCTTGAGATAGGCCAGCTGCCTTGAAATCACGACCTTCCTGCTTCTGCCCTTCTATTATTGGAATCACAGGGGTGGGCCATGCACACCCGGCCTCATGATTCTTTCCTCTAAGAAATGTATGGCGTGTTTGCAGCAAAATAAAGTTTTCCTACAGCAAAGGGGTCCAGCGCTAGAGCTCCAGGAGGCTGCCATACCTCTGAAGGTAACGGACAACCTTCTCAGCCTCCAGACCCTTCCCCAAGCTCAGGCAGGCAAGGCTGATCCAGGGCAGGAAGCCAGAGGCAAGCATTCCAGCACAGTTTTGCGGTTAGGCAGAACCCCAAGTAAGTCTCCAAGAATAAATGAGCAAGTCACAAGGAGCTGGGAGGCGGGGGTGGGGATGGGGGCCGACTGTGAACTTTGCTGCAGGCGGACCTGTCACTCCTGCTGACAACAAAGTTGTCAAGTTTTTAAAGAAAGCGTCGCGCCCCAGACACACTGCTTGGCTCTGAGGAAATGAACTCCTGAGGTTGGAAAGGGAAAGGAAAAGCCATGGGGGCGGCCTGCGGCCCGGCGAGACACCTGTGAGGTGGGCAGCTTTGCCGGGACCAGCACCGGCTCAGGCTACCTGGCGTCGGGCTCCTCCTCCGACTCGGCCGCCGTCTCCTCCTCCTCGCCCTCCGACTCCTCCTCCGTCTCCAGCTCCTGGGCCGCCTCTTGGTCCGCACCCCAGCTGAGGAAGTCCTCGGCTGCGTGTCTGCTGTCGCCACTGGCCATCGCGCCTGTCCCGGCCGGAGTCGGAGCTGCCCGCGCCGCGCCCGGTGTTCTCCGTCTGACTGCACTTTGCCCGGGCCCGCGAGGCTGCTCGGGTTCCCGGCGCGCGGGGCGGGGGCGCCCCAAGCCTTTAAATAGAAGGCGTCAAGAAAGCTTCGTCTAGGAGATTCTGCCACCCGGGCTCAGCTTCCCCTGGTCCCCGTTGCCTGCCAACTTCCCCGCCCGTTTTGGCAGATCTTCGGAGGCGTTTGGAACCAGCGCAGAGAGCAGTGCTAGGGCTGCCCCTGGGCGCCAAACGACCCACCAGCCCTGCCTCCCATCCAGTGACCTGGCTGGCGGGTTTTACACTCCCAGCTGAGCTGCGGGGTGGCTCCTTTAGGTCAAAAGAGGCTACACGCAGCCAGGGTCTTGCTTTACTTATTCCTGACAAGTTACTTAGCAGGTTGCGGATAGCTTAAGGCACCACTGCTATAAGGTGACAATAGAAAACTTGCTAGAGGCGCCCAACGGGGCTGAGGTCTCACTGGATCACATAAAGCCAATGCTTAACTTCTCAACCACAGCTCTAGATCCTCCTAGAGATCAAATCCTGACTAATCCACTTTTAGAAATCAGGCATTTACACTCTCTATCAAATGAATTCCTTCTGCCTGAAAGGCCCGGCTGTTCACTTATTCGAGATCACCACCCTTCTCTGAAATCTCCAGGTTTGAACCCACTGCTTCTCTCCAGGAACGCAAAGCAGCCTATGGAGTATGTGGATACCCAGTAGACTGCTTATGTTCATCACCACCGGTTCAGAAGCGAATGAATGCTTCTAAAGAGGCTGAGACCTGCTGAGTGCTACAACAGGCTGGCAAGTAGTCTTTCTGAGAAGGATGTCTCGCTAAATCTCCAAACGTTTATTTTTAATTGCAGCAGATTCTTAGTTCCAGGAAGGGAGGGTATTATTCTCCAGTTACAACGGAGGACAAAGAAGTGTAGATCGGCAGACTGTGTTACCAACGATTTTGTCAAGACCCTATTTCAAACTAAGCCAAAACTTTATTACAGTTATTTACAGAGTCCACACCTTTAATACTATTTTAACAGCATACACAAACATATAAAATGGAGAATTCGACACACACACACAAAATAAAATGTGCTATTCACACAAACTTGAAAATAACTTAAGTCCCCTGCTGTGGATATAGAAGGTGGAGCACTTGCCTGGTAGGCACAGGCAGAGTTCAATCTTCAGCATTGAAAATAAATTTTTTTTTTTTTTTTTGGTTTTTCGAGACAGGGTTTCTCTGAATATCTCTGGCTGTCCTGGACTCGCTTTGTAGACCAGGCTGGCCTCGAACTCACAAAGATCCGCCTGCCTCTGCCTCCCAAGTGCTGGGATTAAAGGCGTGCGCCACCACCGCCCGGCTGAAAATAAATTTTAAAAACTTTCTCACAGATTAACAGCCCAGTTACCTGATACAGCTGTGCTGGCCCAGGAGTTCCAGGATGCAAATCATCAGCTTTTTGACCTACTTGTTATAACACATTGGCTCAAAAGTAGTAGAAAGAGGCTACTGAAAACTGAGAACACGGTGGCAAGGTCCACACTGTGGTCAATTCTGAGGCTTTATTAAATATCGGAATGCTGCAGAATACAACTCCCATCCCTATGTGACCACCATTTACAGACATTACCTGGGTCACCATTAAACTACTGTACTCAACACATTTGGAGGAAGAGGCTGTACAATATGGAATAAATCCTAGGAATATTTCCAACAAAAAGAATTCATATATAAAAAGCCTAACTGCACCCAAAGTACCACAGATCAGTAATCTAAAAAACTGGTCCATACGAAGAGCTTTCTTCCTAATTATGCCAGAGAAATAATGTGGTTGATGGGCTTAGCCACAGATAAACTTCATTCCAGGACTCTGTGTATTAAACAGTCACGCACGATTAGATTCAGATCAGTTACTTACAGCCCCAATCTCATTACAAGAACAATGACTTCCACAGAAAAATAACACCTCAACAATTTCCAGATATAAACTTTATTCCATTTGATGGCATACAAAAATTTAAACTTAAAAAAACGAACCCTTTATAAGTCAAAGAAATTTTCAGTTTAATTGGTCTGTAAAAAAGTTTAGTAGTACAAACTGTACCACTGTAGGCCTATAGGAAGTCTGTAATCTTTCAAAAAGTTAAAATTGCCTTCAAGATTACTTTTTGTATTTAAATTTACAGGTACTAACCAATTTACAAATATTTACATAAACTAAAAACAATCTTAAACAGCATAGCTTGTATCCAAAGCTACTACTTTCATGTGGAAAAGAAATACTAAAAAAGGTTTTTGTATAAACATTAAACTTTTATTTATAATTTTATTGTTTTATCTAAAACAATTAGTGGCTTACTGCTTAAAAATTCCAGGTTAGATTATAATCCACAGATATCTGATTCTACAAACAGGATATAATCTTAACTTTGATGTTTCAGTTTTCTGCTGTCTCCTATCATGAGGAAAATAAAATCAGGAAAACAGAGGTAAAACAACAGTGCACAGAGCACTGTGCTATCAGAAAGCATAGGAAACATCATTTTTCCCCAAATATCCAAGTCAGAGACCAGAGTCCATAAACACACCACTAACTGCTGTTAGTGGTCCCATTACAACAGTGCAAATGTAAAGCTTCAACGAAAGCCTACCGCAGTCTCCAAGTCCACAAGCAAGGTGTGAAGTGCTACAGAGGCACTGATAAGACACACCTCAAAGACAGTCGGCCCGGGAGTCAAGGGAAGACTTAAGGCAATTGTCCAGTATTTCAAGATTCCACAGTGATTTCACTGAGAGAAAGATTTCATTTGCTTCAAGTAACTGAATAACTGACTTGACTCTTTCCTCGACTAGAACTGTGCAACTGTCTACTGCCAGTTACACTTAAGTATGTATTACTTAGATCCTTTGCAAAATTCCACATACTTCTTCAGTATAAGCATATGGTACAAATACTTGACGTTATATCAAAACCTTATTTGTTCAGGTAATTTCTCAAAATATATTTTATGCTGAAAAGTCATGCCATAATACTACTAATCATCGATGTAAACATTTTCAAAAATATATTTTTAAATCAAAGAGTTTATTAGGAAATGTCATAATAAAATATGCAATCTTTATATAAGTATGTCCTTTTAAAAATAAAACAAGAAAACAAGAACACTAAAAATAAACCATGATGGAGGTAAACAAAATGAATTATGATGTAACTACTGTTCTTCATTTCTTGGAAGAATTTAAGAATTATCTTTTCAGGGTAGCAGCTCTCAAAGGTAGAATACTGTTCAGATCTCTCTTGTTTTTCAATCTTTGCCATGACTAGGAAAGGAAAAAAAAATCAATCTTAGAATACAAACTATACATAGAACAAAAGAATAAATTCAAAGAATTTAAAAGAATGTTAGGGTGGTTCTAAGAAGTTCAGATTATGTTTCTTATTTTTACTTTCCAAGGTAATTATTTCCAAGAAAAGAAATATTTAATATTCTTCAACATTCTATTCACTAATTTTTTAAATGGGCACACAGGTGGCCCAAAAGTTATGTGGCAATAATAATATTACTTACAGGTTAAATTATTTCATCTAAAATAGCAAAGTACTTGATTTGAATTTAACAGGAGAAAATGATTTTGTTTTCTAACTTTTACCACAGCAAACAGTAGTTTTGTGAAGGCAAGAGTAAATGTAAAACTTTGTGTTTGCCCCTGGAAAATAGTGAGAGTTGCTAAGAAAAGATACTGCAATTCTTGTTCACATGCTAAAACTCCAGGCCATCAGTTGTCCAAGTAACTAAAAGTATAGGTGAATAATCCTAATGGAAGCTCACTCACCACCACGAACAAGTGAGCAATAAGAAAAACAATGTTCTACTTTGCTTGTTGTGAGGCAAGGCCTGGTTGAAGAGAGCTTGAAGCACACTACTTGCATTTTAATTATAGAAAGTCTGTGTGTCCAAATAATGGAAACGATAGCTCTAAAGTGTCTCCATTTTCTGACTTTTCCCTCCTATGAAGAAGCCTCATCTTCTAGTCCTTACATATTTCTATCAATCTATTTTCATCCTGCATTCACTGCAGACTGGTACCTCATCTAGCAAAACTGATGACTAAATAAGTACTGTGGACACAAACACCTTCTCAACTTTCAAAACATATCAGACATAAAATACCATGGTGGGAGTAACAGAAAAAAAAAGGTGTGATTTACACATCAAATCCATTCTCTATAATAAATGCCCTGATAGTTTAAGAAAGTAGTCTATTGAGTTTTATTCAGTCATTTGTGAGTTTGATAAGCTCCTTATTTAAAATGTTGTTTCCACAAAAGTGAAAATCATAAAGGAAAAATAGTTAGCTCTCTCTGGAGGAAAAGTGCACCTAAATTCAAATCATAAATTCTTTTTTCTGTCGCATTAGTGGCTTTACTCTTCTAATTTTATTCTTTTCATTTCAAAGCACACTAGTTCGCTGACAGCTTTAGAGTCAACATGATAGACTGCTTACCTTTAAAAACTGATCCCTGATCATATCAAACTTCTGCTTTTCATGCACAGCTCTGGCAGTATTAGTTCCATCAAAAGGTTCTACATCATGAAACACACAGGTGAAAAATTAGTACAACAGGGTTTCATTTCTTTCCCCAGCACTGAGGATTAAACCTACGGTCTCATATATGCCAGTCACGTATTCTACCACCGAGGTACGTCCCCAGTCCAAGAACACTTTCAGACGAGGCTTACTTCTGTGAAATTGCCACTACGTCACAGCCTTGACTTATAAAAACACCAAGTTCTAACGGCTTAGCCAGTGTTTTTACTAGATGTTTGTGTGTATGTACACAAACACACCATGCACACATTAATTTGATCTAGCTATGAGCTGGCTGATAAAATAGGTGGAATCCAAGTCAGGAATGACTAATCAAGTCAGCACAACTGAATGCATAAGATTTCTATAGAATTACAGGTGGGCCTATCTGTAGGAGAATCAAAAGTTACAAAAGAATGAAGCACTCGATCTAAGAGAGGGGCACAATGCCAGATGTTACAGGAAAGTAAACAAACTCAATTTTAATTTAAAAGTTGATCTTATCTAGGAGAAAAAAAGGTCAGGAACCTTTGAGAAGAGCAGGGATGCTCTTCTAACATTTCTAATGCTTCATCCTTTTAATATAGTTCTCATGTTGTGAATGAAGTGGACCCCAACCATCAGATTATCTTTGTTGCCAGGTGTGGTGGCACACGCCTTTAATCCCAGCACTTGGGAGGCAGAGGCAGGTGGATCTCTGTGATTTCGAGGCCAGTCTGGTCTACAAAGTGAGTCCACGACAGCCAGACATACACAGAGAAACCCTGTCTCAAAAAAAAAAAAACTGTTACTACTTCATAACTGTACTACTGTTACGAATCGTAATGTAAATATCTGTGTTTTCTGATGGTCTTAGGTGATTCCTTCCCCGCAACGAAGTGCAACCCACAGGTTGAGAATCACTGGAGTAGAGGTTCAAATAGTGAAGAGAATGAAAGGCACGGAGCACGTAACGGTGTGAATGGAATGGATGTTTAGAAAGAGATCCAGTGAGGACAATTTCTATGAGGAATCTAATCTGGCAACAAAGAAAGAAAAAGAATTCTAAGCAGAGAAGACAGAAGGAAACAAAGTCCCCAATATCTGCTATCCTCTATGTCTACAGCCTACCCCACGCAGCTTCACCCACTATGTACACCAGAGGAGGCAGAATAAAGACAAGGTGGATGGACTCGACATACAGAGCAAATAGTTTTCCCAAAAACAAAACGGCTTTCACATGCCTTAAAGCTGAAAGGGAGGAATGAAAGCCAAAATTCAATGGAGTTGCTGGAAAGAAAAAAGAGGAAAAACCTGGAAAACATGAAGAAAGCAAACAAATATGGAAAAGTTCACTTTATTCATATAACCTAAGCAGGTCCGCAGTTTTTTTTGTTTTTTTTTTTTTTTTTAGGTTTTTCGAGACAGGGTTTCTCTGTGGATCCTTGACTGTCCTGGACTCACTTTGTAGACCAGGCTGGCCTTGAACTCACAGAGATGCACCTGCCTCTGCCTCCCAAGTGCTGAGATTAAAGGTGTGAGCCACCACGCCTGCCCAGCGTGGGCCCACAATTCTAAAAACTCCTTTTTCTTTGTTTTGTTTTTCATAGTTTGTGTGTCTATGCATATTCAGGTAAGGTTTGACATGGAATGCATATGGCAGTCAGAAGACAACTTGAGAAGTCAGTCCTCTCCTTCAGCAATGTGGGTCCAGGGGACAGATCTTGGGTCGCAGGTCCCTTAATTTATTCTGTGTTACTTAGAAAGGCTGTGTTTAAAAGGACTCCACTGCACTCTCAGAGTACTGTGCAGCTTTGTTGTTTTGGACACTTTATATAGCATCTTATAAAAATGTTTACTTTTCAAAAGAACACAAGTAACTAAAATAATACACACTGACAGTGAACATTAGCAAACCAAATAAATACCAAAGATCTAAATTCATAGTTATGTACCCTTTTAAAATGCTGCAAAAAAAAACTACGACTAAATATTCTCAGTTGGCCAGGCGTGGTGGCGCACGCCTTTAATCCCAGCACTCTGGAGGCAGAGGCAGGCGGATCTCTGTGAGTTTGAGGCCAACCTGATCTACAGAGTGAGTCCAGGACAGCCAGGGCTACACAGAGAAACCCTGTCTCAAAAAACAAAACAAACATAAAATTCTCAATCTAATGTTTACTACAAATGCTGACATTTTTCTTCTTTTTCACCTAAGATTTACAAAAGTCTTCAATTTTCAATTATGAGCACGATTTTATTCCCTTTGTCAGGAGCACAAGGATGCTGGAGATCCAAGTCAGGGCCCAGCATTTTAGGTGGGACTCTGGAAATTAGTTTCTCACTGAGTCAAAGAAAGTCTCAAGAACGTATTCAACTATGTTAACTACATGTAAACTCATTTTAAAAAATGGAACTGTTTTCAGATCATGTTTAAAGTTAAATCAACTTCATAACATGCATCACATATTATAGTTTCAATGAACTATAGTATGAAGAATGCATGAATGGCTCAAATCTTACCGACTAAAATGTTGAAATTCACATTTAGTATTTCTCACAACTAAGAAACTTTAAATACTTTTAAATAATTTTAAATAAATTAAAAATGTGAAGGCAGTTATGTAAATAACCTCAGAGCGTAAACACATTGCTTTAGCAGAAACACAAGCTGGAATTAGTAGTACCATGATGGTAACTAGGTGGCAGAGAGTGGTTAGTAGTACCATGATAACTAGGTGGCAGACAGTAGTTAGTAGTACTATGATAACTAGATGGCAGATAGTTGTTAGTAGTACCATGATGATAACTAGGTGGCAGACAGTAGTTAGTAGTACCATAATGGTAACTAGGTGGCAGACAGTAGTTAGTAGTACCATGATGGTAACTAGATGGCAGAGAGTGGTTAGTAGTACCATGATGATAACTAGGTGGCAGACAGTAGTTAGTAGTACCATGATGGTAACTAGGTGGCAGACAGTGGTTAGTAGTTCCCTGATGGTGACGAGGTGGCAGACAGTGGTTAGTAGTACCATGATGGTAACTAGGTGGCAGACAGTGGTTAGTAGTTCCCTGATGGTGACGAGGTGGCAGACAGTGGTTAGTAGTTCCCTGATGGTAACTAGGTGGCAGACAGTGGTTAGTAGTTCCCTGATGGTGGCGAGGTGGCAGACAGTGGTTAGTAGTTCCCTGATGGGGATGAGGTGGCAGACAGTGGTTAGTAGTTCCCTGATGGTGACGAGGTGGCAGACAGTGGTTAGTAGTTCCCTGATGGGGACGAGGTGGCAGACAGTGGTCAGGGACTCACCTTCCACACAGATGTACTTATTCCTCCACTCCATGTCATCAGGCCTTGGGAGAGCTTTGGCTTCACGCACTGAGATCATCTGGGTGTTCCAGCTAAAGGGAGGAAACACAGAAGAACTGGCTGCTTTCCTAATTTCTCTTTTATTTACACCAGTGGGAAACTGATCCTGACTGCCTGACAGAACACTAACCCCTGTCTCCACCCCTCAGCATCTGTTCTCCATCTCCCTTCCAGGATACTGAGACATTTCTTTCACTGTTCATCTAGTTCCTCAGTATATAGCAGATACTGAATACACATTTACTAACAAGCAAATAGTGCAAAAATATTTCTTTAAAGTTCAACCAAGTAAAACACATATACATGGCTACTGCTAATACCTCAACACGAATTTTTCATTAGGTGTGAGGTAATCTTTTGGAACTTTCTTTTTCTGATAACAATGCATAATTTTCTTTAGGGACATCTTATAGGATTTAGGATAAATTTTTGAAAGTAGCTAGCAGAAGCAAGAAAGAAAACAAAATTAATGTTTTCTGTTTTATTATATAAGGAGCAGCATCAGTTAACAGTACTAAGAGAAGATTTCACATAGCCCAACTTAACCCTGAATTTTATGTACCTGAGAGAACCCTGAACTTCTGAATGTCCTGCCTCCACCTCAAAAGTGCTGGTTTACAAAGTGCTGGAAATAGAACCTAGGGCTTCAGAACCCCACTGAGCTATATACCCGACATCTAGTAGTACAATATTCTGAGTGAAAAAATTTTGTCCATATATTTGAATATAAACTATTCCTCAGTATCTATTAATTTATGTTTTTTAAAGATTACAAACATTTATATTTCTAAATTGCTACAAATAAAAGTATTTTTCTTATTCCAAGGAACACTCCAAAGTATATGACCACTCAGCTGGTAAACAAAAGAAAAATAAATTTGAGAATAAGGTGAGATCTTTTTGTCAACAGTATTTGGCTTTTTCTATTGTAGCAACAAGCCAAGAAAGACCATGACTTGGGACCCATCAACATTTAACCAACTCTTGCTCTATGCATCAGAAAATCCCTCAGAATGTAATCATGGGTCCTGTATGGAAGGTTTCTGGAAATACGCTTAATTTTCAATTTGAAGTATGTAAGAAATAATTTGCTGTTTGTGAAGCTTGATCACTGGAAAGTGCCCTCAAGCATGGGTTTCTGTTCTTATGTTGATCAGGCGCTGGGCAGAGCATAGGGCAGTGGCACACACCTGTAACCCCCACTCAGAAGACAGAGGCAGGCAAACTGCAAATTCAAAGCCAGCCGAGGATATCCAGAGACCCTGCGGCCAAAGTCAAGGGCCAGGGATCTTTGGCAGTATTTGCCCCACATGAGCCAGACTCTGGATCTGAACCAGGCCAGCGAGTGGGTATGAGGAAGGCAAACAGTGTGAAAGTACACCATCAATAGAACTTTAAGTCTTTAAATGTACACATCTATACATAAAATATAGACATCTACAGAGAATTGTCAAGAAGACATTGTAACACTAACTGTTACTTACAGTAAAATGTAAGAGATGCCTCAAGAACTGCAGTTCTATGAATTCCAAACAGAAAGGAGGAGTTTGCTCTATTACTATCAATGTTCCCAAGATCTTCTTTAAAAATAACATGTAATGAGAAAAATTATATGACTACATAACGAACCAAACATGGTTAAATATTATATTTGCACCACTTAAATTTATATCATTCAAGATCTTTTTTTCACGACGTATGTATGTATGTATGTATGTATGTATGTATGTATGTATGTATGTAT
>CAJQZJ010033152.1:3531655-3589067 GCA_907164525.1 Lophiomys imhausi
TATGTATGTATGTATGTATGTATGTATGTATGTATGTATGTATGTATATAATTATTTATTGAGACAAGGTCTTACAAAGCCCAGTCTAGTCTCAAACTTGGTATGTAATCAGGGGCATCCTTGAAATTCTGATCCTCCTTGCCTCCACCTTGTGTGTACTGAGAACATACATCACACCACGCCTGATGCTAAAAGCTGTAGCCTAGGTTGTCCTCAAACTTATGATTCCCCAGGCTCATCCTTTTCAGCATATTTATGTAGGGGTTAGATAAATTAGATTTAGAAAATATATAGGAGTTTCTGATACTGTCTCTTAATTCGGGGCCTGAAGAGCATTATCAGCATGAAGTCAGCAAAAACAGGAAAGACTCAATAGACTGAAAAACAAGTCTGAAGTCTGGAAAACAAGAAAGACTCAATAGACTTGAAGAAACAAAGTATCTGGCCTGACATTGTTTTCAGCTGCTAAGTGGGTGGAGCCCAAATTAAGCTGAAACAGAGTTCCTCTTATTTAAGGACAGTGCATGGAGCCCAGAAAAAGAAGAGGCCCCTGATGCTAGAAAGCTCCAAGAGTCCTGCTGAAAAAACGGCTGGCCATTGATGGCCAGCTCTCTCCCTGAAGCAGAAAGAAGCCGGTGAGCAAAGAAAGCCTGAGCAAGACACCAAAAGGTCAAGGACTAGACCCTGTGGCTCAGCTTTTGCCTAGAGGGGTTTGATCTGTCCAAACAGTGGCCTAAAGGAAATTGTGCCTGGCTTTAAGGACTGAGGCAGAGCAGCTGAGTTCCTGATTCCAAAGAAGTAAGTTGGCCTGCAGACAGCTGGAGTCTCCCACAGAAAAGAAAGCATGAAGCCTTATTTAAGGTGAGACTGCAATAACCAACTTACCCTGACGAACCTGCATCTGAGAGATCCAGAAAAAGGACTGCTAAGTGCGTTAAAGAATCTACAACAAAGACTGTGTTCCTGACGACTGAGGACCTGCCCCAGAGACTGTATCATTCTAAAAGGTTATGAAAGTAGTTGTTATAATTATCAATAGGTTTAGTGGACAGGTTAAAGGGGTTGTAGGAATTTATAGGATTAATAGTTAAGAAATTGTTGGTGTTTGTTATAAGTGAATTTAGTAATAAATAAATAAGTGTTAAATAATAATTTAAAAGTTCGGTTACATATTTAGCTTGCAGTGCCACAATGAACAGTAACTTTTACTAGCTCATCTTCATTGGCTGGGTTTGTTTTAAGAGAGTACAGCTGTCTTGCCAAGGCTGCCCTACCTCCCAGACGTAAACAACTCTTGCTTCAGACGCACCATCACGTCACTTAGACTATGCTACCACGTCTGGCTTAAAAAAAAAAAAAAAAAATCAGTATTTTTAAATGGTCATATAAAACTACTGTAAAATGTATTTTATATATTCAAACATCCCTTAGCACAGTTAATTCTTTGTCTTTCAAGTAAAAAGAATCCTTTTAACTGAATAAAATTCAGAAGAAATTCTTACAAAACATTTTAGCAATTGCCAGAATTCTTTTAAATGGTATCTAATTCATTACTTTGATCATATTCCTGGCTGAGTTCCCTACAGCCAACTATGTGAAATTATTTTGTATAAAATAATGTACTTGGCAAAAGTACTATATGAGGAAGTCTTAAAATCTCTTTCCAAACATTAGCATCACAGCTAGTATCATTTGACCCAGAAAGCTGTTTTCTATTAATATAAACTAACACCAAAAAAAAAAGCCTTTCCATCCACCACCCTCTTGAGCCACTCCAACAAAGCAGCTACACACAGAGGAAACACATTTTTCTTCTGTGAATCTTTTCCCTTATCACTCCTAAATATCTAACACATATAACAATAAATACTGTTAATAAAAAAAAAAGAAAAAGCCGGGCGTTGGTGGTGCACGCATTTAATCCCAGCACTTGGGAGGCAGAGGCAGGCGGATCTTTGCAAGTTCAAGGCCAGCCTGGTCTACAAAGTGAGTCCAGGACAGCCAGGGCTACACAGAGAAACCCTGTCTCAAAAGAAAAAAAGAAAAAAATGTGAGTTCGGGGTTAGTGAGTTGGCTCAGCATGTAAAGACATCTGCCACCAAACCTGAAGACCTGAGTTTTATCCATAGGACCCACATAGTGGAAAAAGAGAATCAACTGCCACAAGCTGACCTCTCACCTCCACAATTAGGGGTGCAGCCAGGGAGATGGCTCAATGAGTAAAGTGCTTGCCACCTATGAATGAGGTCCTGAGTTCAGATGCCCACCAAGTACCTAAAAAGTCAGGACTGGCCACTAGAGATGACTCAGTGGATAAGGACAACCATCACCTGTTGGGGTGACCTGAATGCTGCTTGTATTTTGTTGCTAGTTCCTGGCCCCTAGACAAGACATTGTCATGTATATCTTTGTTGTTTTAACCTTGCTCTATGTAATTTAAAGTTGATTGGTTGAAAAAAAATGCTGGAGCCTGGATTGGGTAGAAAAGAGGTAGGATGGGGGGGGTGGGGGGGGGGTTGGCCGGCTTCTGGGGCAGAGAGGATCATGAGAAGAAGACAGGAGCAGGAAGGAGAAGACAGAAACACCACCATGGGTTAGAGAGAAGATCCTTCCACATCATGGCCTGGAACATTGCCATAGCGCGGAGAATAAGGGGACATATGCACATATTGGGGTTTTATTTGGGAAATAGAATTATAAGCTAGTTTAGATGGGCTAAGATTGCTCAATCCAGGTTAAGGCTTGTAAAAATCATCCAGGTGTCTCAGTGTGATCATTTATAATGACAGGTTAAGGATTAACATTGCCAACCAATTAACTATAATATAAATGTTGGTAATAATTTAATTAATTACTCCAAGAGTCACCATACCTGCCAACCAAAGCACTATCCCAAGGTTCACATGGTGGAGTGAGAGAACTTATCCCAGACAGTCCTTTGACCTCTACATGTGCCATGTCACATGTGCACCCCTCATCCCCAATACACAATAGTAAATAAATAAGTAGATTTATTTACTATATATAATATAGTAAAAATTATGTAATGTTATATACTAATATGTATTAATATATTATATATGTATTACTATAATAACATGGAGGACAAATGAGGATATCCAAATCAATCCCTGGCTGGCCTATACACTCTCACACTCTCATTCTCTCTCTCTCTCTCTCTCTCTCTCTCTCTCTCTCTCTCTCTCCACCCACACACCCTGTGCTTGGAATTGGAATAGCTATCAATTTGAATCCCAGTTCTCCTGCTACTTAGCTGTATTGTTATGAGCACATTTTATGTAAACGAATTCCCTAAACTTGACAAATTATTACAACGATTAAATGAAACAGAGCAATCACCTAGCATGTACTGGATACTAAGAAAACACTATAAACAATACCTATTGTGGCATCCTTAAAGGTTAAATTTATTACCATTATGTCTTTAAAATCTGTTTATGTCTCAGGTTTCACAGCTTTACATCTTTTATCAATGAAGCCTTCTTCTTTCTCATCACTGCTGCCTGACACTTTTTACTCTGGATTATTATTACTATTGCTGCTTGTTTTGATTTTTTGAGACATGGTTTCTCTGTGTAGCCCTGGCTGTCTATACTAGAACTCACTCTGTAGACCAAGTTGGCCTTGTGCTCACAGAGATCTGCCTGCCTCTGCCTCCCAAGTGCTGGGATTAAAGGCAGGTGCCACCATATGTGGCTAATCTGGATTATTTTAACTTTGTTCTTACTCAGCTTTTCTCTAGCACTTTTCTGACTCCTTTCTGTAACTTCATTCTTTAACTTCTAAGTTATTTTAATGATTTCTGATCCACACTCAGAAACTCACAATCTCACTCTCTGTATCAAAACTGTAGCAAGCATTTCACTCTAGCTCTGGGCTAGGTGCTGAGGACAGAACTACCAATGAAAGAGACACAGAAACTCAAGATTTTAAATTGTAGTTCTTCTTTCATGCCCTATGCTTCAAGTCAGATTTCTCTATCACTTGCCTATATTATAGCAAAAAAAAAAAAAAAAAAAAAAAAAGCCGGGTGGTGGTGGCGCACGCCTTTAATCCCAGCACTTGGGAGGCAGAGGCAGGCGGATCTTTGTGAGTTCGAGGCCAGCCTGGTCTACAAAGCAAGTCCAGGACAGCCAGAGATATTCAGAGAAACCCTGTCTCGAAAAACCAAAAAAAAAAAAAAGGAGGCAGTTCCAACGCTGCTGTAATCATTACAGCAGTTAAATATGAATTTTATTGTCAAACTATCTGAAATCACTATCTCTAATAGACTTAAAACCTTTGGGTACATTGCTTCATATCTCTTACTGATCCTTCTCTGTTGACCCACTGGTAAAATACAAGGGCACAATACAACCTCTCACAGCGACTATGGAAACTGAATACATAACAGCATCTACTCTGTTTAGAAGCCTACCTACTACTAGTCATTCATTAGTGCTATCACTCCCTCTCCAAACACTTCAACATGTTATTCTAACATCACTATGGCTCCTTTGTGTAACTCCTAAGGATTCTCTCTCTTCCTTCAGACGTTCCAGGCTGATCAGAAGTACTTCAAACCACCAGCTTTACTCTACCTGGACTTAGAACTCCCCAAAGAAGTGCTGCTCAGTCTCATTATACATTTTGTTTCATGTTTATACATTGCCCTCAGATCAAAGAAGAAAATAAAAGACATGTTTTTGATTTGTATTTTATCCTAATACAATTATTTATTCAGATATCTATCATTTAAAAAATTCCAAGTTTGTCTTGGGTATACTATTTTTTTTTTACTATAAATTTTAAATAGCTAGAAAACAGATGTTCCAACTACATACCACCTTCATAGAACTAAACCATAAGATCCACGTAGGTCCTACTAACCAGTTCTCAACATAAAAAAGAATCACAAATGAAATAAAGCTGTGCACATCAAGGCTGAAGAAATGGCTCAGAGTTTAGAACATACACTGTTCTTCAAGAGGACCCACACTCAGCACTCAGCACCCACAACAGCCAGCTCACAAGTCCAAGGAACTCCAGCTCCAGGGGATCCGGGTCCCTCTTCTGGGCTCCATGAGCACTGCACCCACACATGCACAAACCTACACCAGACATGACATATATGAAAAAACTAAATATTATGACAGGCTTATTAAATTATGAATGTTTTATTAGCAAAGAGTGGGGAAATGAAATCTTAGTTTCTATTGACTGTTAGATGATATATCTCATGAACCTACTTACAGCACTGAAATTAACAAATACGACTTCTGACTAAATCTAGAGCATTCACTTATGTATAAAAGAACAGACACAATTTCAAGTTTGACTTACTCAAATTCTGTAGCATAATATTTAAGGAAGCCCAGTAAGAGGTCCCCAAGACTGGCTTCATTCTTTGAGAGGTAAGGAGGAACATTATATGGAGTATGATGTACAAGGTGGAGCTGTACAGAAGTACTAAAAGATTCCTGTTGAAAGAAAAAGGGAAATATACAAAGCCATTTAGAGCATATACTAAGAATTTTATCAATCTTTATCTAGGATCTCTGAAGACAGAAGCTTTAGTTGTGCTGGCAATTTAGACATTTGAAGACTTTCTTTCACTAAAGATCTCACCAGTACCTGCAGTAGGGTAGAAATTATATGAAAAACTAATATTCTAGTGCTTGGCTTGAGTGTATCATTATAGTAGCAAAAGATTTCAAGCATAAGTCAAATTTTATTATACACACCATATTCTCCTCAATGATACACATTCATAACTATATCTGTTATGTCTAGGTTGAAGGGTTGTACTTTATGTGTGAAGGAGAGATCAAGCAGAAAGGAACAGCTCTTTCCAACTGCCATCCACCAGTCTCCTCAGAGGCCACAAAAGCTTCAGTATATGAAGAGCATAGATGTTTGTGAGACTTTCAAAATTGTTTGATTTTGCTGCTTATTTTAATGGGAAAAAGAAAGACAGATGTTCCATGTGAGCTGAACTTGGAAAGATGATGAAGGGAAAAGATAGAATGCATACAAACAACAAACATTCATCAAACTTGATTTTATTATAATCATTTACAAAGGAGTTATTAGCCGTGTATAATCTAGGTCTAAATAAGGCATTTATTAGAAAGAGTATAAGAATATCAATGGGTACTTTCTGTTCTAAAGTATTCATTTTGTTATCTGATCTTTCCTCTATCTGAAATATACCAAATGAACAGTGATTTTCAGGTAATACATATTCATAAAGATTTTTTTTTAATGTGGACTCTCTAGCCCAGGCTGGCCTCAAATTTTGTGTGTAGCTGAGGATGTCCCTGCAATTCTGATCCCCTACCTCTATGTCCCAAAGGGTGAAATACACCACAACACCCACTTTTTAATGTGGTGTTGGGTTTCCAAATCAGGGCCTTGTGCATAGTAGAAAGTCACTCTTGCAAACTATATTCCCAGTCCCCCAAAGACATTTTAAGGTAACTTTCATGGTGCCATTAAGAATTTAAAAAAAAAAAAACCTAACTGCCATTCAAGTTGAAATGTATTTTTAAAAGGGTGCTAGGGGACTACAGCAGCACAATACCAACTAGAATAACATTCTTAACTCCAAAATATATCCACCTTAGGTATGTAGGCACCATTTCAACTAGTCACAGCTAAGTAATTACAAGTTTAAAAACTGAAAAAAAGGTTTTACCAACATACGTTAAATGGCAGCACAAAGAAACTGGACAATGTACCAATAACTCCAGAACTCAGAAAGGAAAAAAAAGATGCCAATAAAAACAAAGGAACAAAAATTAAAATGTTCCCTTGTGTTACTTCCTGTCACTCCATCACTAATATTTAATAATTATTGTGTAGCAGTTTCCTACAAGACTGAAAAATACATTCCACCTTGCAGGAAAGCTCCTAAGACAGAAAGTGAAATGCCTCAAAATAGCTTCTAGAAGTATCTGAAACTGAACAGATTCACCAGGGCCCTCGCTTCCCCAGAGTAAACGTTCTCACTCTCAGACAGGCAGACTGTGAAACCAGTCAAGCAGCCTGAGAGAAGCAGAGAGCAGCTCAATTGCGTGGAGAGGGCCAGACAACTGAGGCATCTAGAAAGCCCACTCTAACCTGGAGCTGCCTGCAGTCTATGCAGTGTGCACCAAGTTTCCAGCTCTGTGAGCTGTCACCACCCTGGGGTCTGCTCTGCTGACACAGCTATCTGTGAGTCATGTCTACTATTGTGAGTAACCCCCACCCATATCCTTGTCTGGAACCCAAACAAACCCATTTGGGCATCAGTGGTACATGTACTTTGGTCTGTCATGGGCTCCATAGCAGGCTGATGTGTGTGCTGTGTCTCTCCAGGAAAAGTATGTCATAAAACAACAAGAAGTGATTATCTTTCTCTTCCTAAAAGAAAAACTATATTCCATTCACAACTGATAAAGCCTAAAGGTAGGTTTAGCTTTATATTTCTAACAGTAGAGTGCTAGCTACATCACTGAACTCAAGCTAACTCTTAATTCTCTAGCCAAAGATGGAAATATGGAGAGACAGAAAAGCAGTTCTATTTTACAGAGCTTCAATGAGAAGAAAGAACAAAGGTACTGTCTCTACCTCATTTTGTCTTTTACTTTATAAGTTAAAAAAATGGACCTAGGGAAATATTATTTAGAACTGTAAAAAAAACACATTTTCTGACAAACATAATAAAGTTCAAATATAAGAAAGATGGTAGGTACAATTCTTGTTTGTCAACTAAAAAGAAAAGCAAGTCCCTGTTGAACAGCTCCTGCTCTGAAAGCTTTTTACTAATTGTGACTCCTACCATATACACTTGATTCAAAACAGAACACACATTTCTTTATTTAAAATGTTTGACTTTCCTTCAACTTTTTTCAATAATCTAAAGAAAAAAATCAGCAACTATAAAATTAAAACTAAAGAGATATGAGACCTACTCTACTAAAATACTGAATGGTCTGAAACAATTTGGCCAGTCTTCTACTGCTCCTTTTTGGAATGACAGTATGCAAGAGTCATGTCGTGCTGACAGAGAAAAGTACAGGAGAAAGTCACCAAAAAATAAAAACAAAATCATACCACACCTAACAGAAGCTACAAATAATTAGGAATTAAATTTATCTACAGAATCCTATTTGGGGTAATACTTCACACTACGGAAAGATTCTCTGACTTAAGAAAAGTACACACTATTGTGTGTATTATATTCTAACTGCTAAGCAGGTAAAGAACTTAGGCTAATATGTTAGAAAGCAGAAAGAGAACTACAAAACCAAAATATGCAATGATCTTCTAATTCCTGAGAGTATTTTTCAAATAATATATAAATGTTGGGTTTTTTTTTTTTAGATAAATATATTCTCCCATTTCTCCTTCATCAATGTTAACTTAAAATAAATTTAAAGGCAAACAATGAGATCTACCTGGCAGTCCTTTCATAACTGCCTACACCAGTAACTTGAGTCACAAAGCACCTTGAGCTAGTCTATCATCTGAGCAAAGCATCTTGTCACGACATGATCACTTTGGCGACCCTCCCTTAGTTAAAGCAGTGAACATGATCACTTTGGCGACCCTCCCTCAGTTAAAGCAGTGAACATGATCACTTTGGAGACCCTCCCTTAGTTAAAGCAGTGTACATGATCACTTTGGAGAACCTCCCTTAGTTAAAGCAGTGGTGGTTAGCAGCTCTCTTACAGTTCAGCTTTTGGAGGCAATGCTATGTTTATAGTCTCTCTTCCTTTCTCTGTCACATTCAAGCCCACAACTAAACCGAAATATATCAATTTTGAAATGTATTTTACCTCAGGGACTGAGGCAATAGCTTGAGGACATGAATTCAGACCTCAGAAGCCAAGGCTAAAAATAAAAAGGCTGCCCTTGGTGGGACATGTTACAAACTCAAAGCTAACTTGCACTGTATAAGAGGTGCTGTCTAAGGCAAAAACAAAACAAAACAGGAGGGAAATATTTTATTGTAATTTTTGAGAAATAGGAAAAATTTTTCCCATTGTAAAATAAAAAGTTTTGTTATTGTAAACTTTTAGTCATTTGTAAGTTAAGGATCTGTCATGTTCCTTTTAAAAGTTCATATAGGAATAGTAGCCATATACAAATAAAATAAAATGCAACATACAAGTACAAATATATCAGTGAATGCTACAGTAATCTTTTCTTAGGAAACAAACACCAGCTTCTGAGTCATCCACTTGCAATCGTATGGCCCGTCAATTAGGAAAGCCCCTTCCACATCAATGAAATACGCATCAATCTTACAAGCCTGTTTCTCTGGGATTAAAATAAATTTCATGCAAAGTTTGACACTCAGTAAGTGGTGGCTATTATAAGAAACAAGGTGATTTGCTTGTTTTATCAGACAGAGCATTGATAAATGTTCTGAACATACATGGATTTCATATAAAACAAATCCTACATTAAGAGGGAGCAGTAAGTTATAAACACAAACATCAATCTTACAGCAAATATAACAGTGTAATTTAAATAGTTAAGACGGCAACCTAGGCCATTCCTAATCTACAGGATTCTAAAGTTAGTTTTTTGTTATTGGAGGTAGTTTTCTCTTTTGTTTGAGTCTGACCCAACCAACTTGCCTCCTCTTGACTCTGTCTCCCACACATGGGACTACCTATGCACTCTTTCCCTACCAAGTACACTTAGTACCATTTAAGGCTGTGGGAATAAGTTTATATTAAATTTATTTACTCATCATAGTCATAGAAATAGGATCATAAGCAAAAAGAGGATGGAGAGTAGAGAACCACAAGAAGTGAATGTGAACAAAAATCAGGACTCTGTTATTCGGGAAAAGTCAATCAATGGAGAGCTAGGCGTGGTGGCACACACTTTTAATCCTAGCACTCAGGAGGCAGAGGCAGGAGGATCTCTGTGAGTTCAAGGTTAGCCTGGTCTATAGAGTGAGTTCCTGAACAGTCATGGATATACAAAAACAAAAACAAACAAAAAAAACCCTATCTCAAAAACAAACAAACAAAAAAAGAAAAATGAAACACAGAAGTAAAAAATAGGGTGTTTACAGCCTCTTCCACCCCCAGGCACAGTACACCAAACTGATGTTCCTTTATTACATTATTTAGAACAACAGGTTTCACATAGCACAGGATTTCAAGTGACATTTCCACAGATGTACTTTCAATATACAGTAAGAGACTGTTTTTGCTTCTGAGGCAAGATCTTGCAACATAGCTCAGGCTAATCTCAAACTCAAATTCCTCCTCGGTCAGTCTCCCAAGTAGTGAATCACAGCTGTGTGCCACCATAACCAACTAAGAATTTTAGATTTAAGTACTGGATTCTTTGTATGCTGAAATATGTCACTCTTTTTAACATTAAAACCTGGACCGTAAAGAAAAGTAAAGCTGAACCAATAACACAAATGGAGACATTACTTTAGAGCATTCAGCATGAGCTCAGTAGAAAGTATCTGTGGAGTGAGAAAGCATTGAGGAATAACACAGAAGTCAGTTCCCACGAAGCATACTTGTTAAGCTGGTTTACCTGTCTCGCTATTATGACATTTCATTTTGAAGGATGCGTGTGCTGTGACTAACTGTTCAAGTCTGTTGCTTACTGCTGTTCTTAGCCATCACAAAACATTAAATTCATGTAATTGGAGCTTCCTGCTGTTCCCCAGAAATGGTGGGAATGCTCAGATTTGTATATTCCCTAAAGTATATTAAAATAAAAAGAAACTATTGCTACTATTTAAAAAGAATGACAAAAAGTTAAATAAAGCTACTTTTTGTTGTACACTTGATATTTTTATTTTTCAGATTAAAGAGCATAAAAACTGATTCCTAACCATATTAAAAGACCACTAGAATAATTCTTCATAATAGCAGAAATTTGTTTTAAAAAAGAAAACAGCCAGATGCCAGAGGTTCTTTTCATAGTCTGTTTTAGCACATGACCCACAGGGTACTGGGAGAGCCCACTATACTTCTTATGAAACCTTTATTAGGCAGTACCCCACATGTGTGGACCATAACAACTAATATTTAAATACAAGGATTATCACTTCACCTCAACTATCATTGGTTCAGTTAAACTGATGATGCATGTCAACAAATTTGTTTTACTTTGTAAGCAGCAATAAATAGCTTGCTTGAAAGTCAAGCACATAAGCTGCATAGGATGTTTTCCTTTACAATATGATATGCCAATTAGGTTTTTTAAGATCGCCTTTATGCATGAAATATATAAATAACATATATGAAACAGGCCAACATTAATACGGTTTCAGAAGCTTCAGAAGCTTAGCCAAATATTCTAAAGAAGCAGCTAGACTAATGTTTAAAACAAATCATGATCAATGATGACAATGGAATAAAGAAAAATTGTTGAGGAAAAACATGAGAACACTGAAAAAGCATCAAAATGCTTATAAATTATGACTATGCTACACTATTACATCCGGTTTCTCACAACTGAAAGAGTATATACTAAATTTTTTGCTATGAGGCACACTTCATTTTCTATTAATTTCACCAGAATTCCATTTTTGTTTGTTTGGTTTTTCAAGACAGGGTTTCTTTGTCTATCTCTGGCTGCCCTGGAACTAATTCTGTAGACCAGGCTGGCCTCCAACTCACAGAGATCGGCCTGCCTCTGCCTCCCGAGTGCTGGGATTAAAAGTGTTTGCCACCAACGCCAGGCCAGAATTAATATTATGCAAACAAGATAGTATAAAACTGTTGCTTTTTTGGTGTACTGCTTAACAAAATGTGACATGTGAAAAATTATGCAATTGTTCAGCTTAACTTTTCCCTCTTTTCAAAATATAAATAAATTTCCTGAAGTACCAACTAAATACAAATGCTGTAAAATTATATGAAATATTATGAAGAAACTTAGAGTAAGGTCAAATGATCCCTGACCAACTGAGTGTATGTGATCCATTTTAGTGATAATCATGCATATCATGCAAGAAAAATTTAAACATCAACATAACTGAACAGACTATATACCAATAATCAAAGAAGTACCAGAACATTCTGAAAAAGTGAACAAAATATTTAAGTGTTCTAGAGGCCAATGCTTCAGTCTCTATAGAAAATGTTATTGTGTATTTAGCTTTGTAACTTTTATATTCACATTAATACTGCATATAATAATTCCATATATAACTGATATAATACATTTATAATAATTTATAAGAAACACTTACTGGGTAAATTTTTTGGAGGGATGGAAGGATGGGTTCAGGTAGGGCTATAAAAAGAAAAAGTTTAAAGCTTCTGTGATTCACATGATTCATATTACAATACAAAATTTTGTCAGCTACACCCCAGGTATGAGACCGCAAGGGTTGATACTAAAATTCAAGTCTTTATGTATTACATGGCATCTAGTTCCTAAATTTTTTAGTTCATCTAAATTGATAATTTAAGTCTTTGCTAATGAACTGTGTACGTTCCTATGTAGATCAATGTCCCCTGAAGGTTTCTGAGTAGGAGTCCACCAATAAAGGTACACAAGTCATTCAATGAAACACCAACCACAAGCAAACAGGCAGGACAGAGGTGTACAGACCCTGAGTGGCCATGGGCATGACTATGACTACCAAAGCATGTCAATCTCAGAGTCCTTTGTTCTTAGCCAGCAACCTAATGTTCCTGTGTTATGAGAGAACACTTATCACTTCTGTCCCTTCATTATTTAATTTCTATTAACAAGCAACACTAAGATTATGGTAAGAAAATTCAGCTATTTAACAATCAAAACCAAAATCACATTCAACTTCATCATAGCACTGCTTAAAGAACACCTCAGTAAAGATTAGAAATCTAAATCAGATTTGCACAGGCATCCTAGAAATATAATAAAATGTATCACAAGGAAATCATTATTCTGGTACCCTCATTTAAATTTTTTTTCTTTCTTTTAGGCAAGATCTCAAACAAACCAAGCTGACCTCAAACTCACTACTTAGGTGACAATGACCTTGAATTCTGGGTGTCGAGGCCTCCACCTCCCAAGTGCTAGCTAGAATCACAAACTACCAAACCGGTGTTCCGGAGTGCTGGTAATAAAACCTGTGGCTTCATGCAGACTAGCAACAGAGCTGTATCACCAGGAAATTCACAATTCAATGATTTTTAAGCAAACTCAATCTCATTAAATGCGTTATAATCATCTCACATCATTATAAATGTGACATAAAAGACAAGATACCTGTTATTCACAACATAACTCTAAAAGATGTGAAGTATGACACAATTCCAAGATGTCTTTCATATTAAAGAACAAATACAGAAGCATGTGATAAAGTTTGTACTTAAGAAAAAGGACTATATTATATATAATTGAAGCTCAGTAAAAAAGAATACCCAATACTTTGCTATCTAGCATATATTTTTATGATCTCTGTACTACATTTACAAACATACAATTAAGGATTATGACCAATTTATATGGCCTCCCACTGTCCTTTTTAAAATGTTGGATAGAGTAGGATGATGTATTGAAATTCCCCTTTTCTATGCTTCATTCCTAAGTTGAAAACTACACTAAAATAAAATTTTGCAATATGAACATGGGACTACTATAAAGAACACTATTTAATTGACTACTTACCAAAATCACCCTTATGAATAACAATATGCACACACAGTCACATATACTTTCCCCAGAGACATTCAGACATTTACCATTTTCCTGAAGCCCAGACACTTCAATTCTACATGTCTCGATATTTTGTCAAACTTTTAATGGCTTGCTGATAAATTTCATTATAATATAAAAGTAAAATTATGAATCTCTTACCAGGAATTAGTTTACTTAAAATTAAATAATTTATTATTAAAATTAAATTTTGATTCCATTAAATACTTCATAAATTCAAATTATAAAACAAAAGATGAATACAAAATTTTCAAAAATCATAGAGAATTTGTCTCATATTCGAGAACCATTATTTGGAATGATAGGATAGAAAAATACCAACCACTGGGCTTAGTTAGAGTCATTCAAAGAACAAAAGTACCTTTAAAAACTAAGGAATTTAGAAAGTTTTAGAAGCCAAGATATTATGGTGGCTTAAGTGTGAATGGTCTCCATAGACGTGTATGTTTGAATACATCACCAGTTGTTGGAACTGTCTGGGAAGGACTGGGAGGTGTGCCTTTGTTGGAGGTGCATCATAGGGGTGGACTTTGGGTGTCTGTCTCCTGCTTGTGGATCAAGATGTGCGCTCTCAGCTGTTTCTGCATGCCTTTGCTCCACCATCAAGGACTCTTGCCCTTTGACACCATAAGCCCAATTAACTGGTTTCTTTTATAAGTTAACTTACAAGTTACACTCATGGCGTTTTGACATAGCAACAGAAAAGGAAGACTGACAGAAGCTGGTACCAGGTAGTGAGCTACGGATGAAACAAATCTGACCATATGGGTTGTTGGGGTTTTTTGGAGGAATGTGGAAGACTTTGGAACTTAGGACCAGAAAAGTGATTTACTATTCTAAGTAGATCTTAATGGGTCATCCTAGTAGGACCTTGGAAGACACTGGTGCTGAGAGTTATGCTGACTGTGAAAGCCTGGCTTAGGAGGTTTCATAGTAGAACAATATTAGCAACTAGACTAGAGACCACTCTAGTGATATTTTGCCAAAAGATGTAACTGATCTTTCTTGTCTTAAGAATTCTCCTGAGGCTAAATAGAAAAGTAACAGCCTAGTTTCTCTGGAGAGTAGATTTCAAAACAGCCTAATATTGACTTTGTGATATGGTTATCAATAATCACTCACTCTTCTGTAGGTCTACAATGAAAATGAGCATGTAGAACAAAAAGAAATACAAAATAAGTTGAAGGAGACCATGAGCACCAATAAAGTTAATGTTGGAGCCAAGGCTATGCTGAATGAGATGAGAAAATTAAAGAAAGGCTTGATATGGAATGGAATAAAGGGAAGGGTGCCCTGAAGGCCAACCAACTAAGCTAACAACATATAAAAAGGAAAGGCCTAAGGAAGTTTCTGCTGCTAAAGCATACCAACAAAGGAAAACTTCTGTAAATGGGATTCAAGGGAGTCTGGCCCCATCCCAAGCAAACAATCAAACTTAGCAGTGTTGTCCACATGGTTCTAGTTTTAGAATCAGGAAGGATACGTGAGTAGAGAGACTGGTGCAATTAAGTTGACCCACTGAGGCCAGGTGTGTCCCAGGAGTCCTTGCATAGACACCTGGAGAGCTCATTCATAAAGCTATCAAAAGTGAAGCCGGGACTGCACTGGAGACAGACACCTGCCAAGGAGAGCTGCAATAAGGAATATAATGAATCCAACAGAGAGAAGGATGTCCGTTTCAGGTCGAAAGCTGGAAGGGCAGAGACTTTAAACCCTTTGACATCAGACACACAGATACAGGATTTGGAATTTGCCCTGCTGGGTTTTAGTCTCGCTTTGGTCCAGTATTTCCTCACTATGTCCCCATTACTCCCTTTTGGAATGGTAATGTACACTGTGTCACTACGTTGGAAGTATATAATTTGCTTTTTAATTGTGAAGGGGGAGTGCAACTACGAGATAGATTGCCTTGAGCCAGAGAGACTTAAGATTGTAAAAGTATTGAGACTGGAAAAGACTGGGTACTTTTGGACTTGGACTAAATGCATTTTACATTATGATAATGTCAACCATAAGTCTATGGAAGCCAAGGAGTCAAATGTGGTGATTTGAATGAGAATGATGCCCATAGACTCATGTTTAAATAGTTGATCCCCAGTTGGTGGAACTATGTAGGAAGAATTAGGAGGTATGGCCTTATCACTCAAGCACTCAAGGTGTGTCATCGTAGGTGGGTTCTTAGATTTTAAAAGACTCATATCAGTATGCCCGTCTGCCTCATGCTTGTAGACTAAGTTGTGAGTTCTTAGCTATTCCTGCTGCCATGCCTTTAAGCAACCATCATGGACTCTAACCCTCTAAAATTATAACCCAAATAAGATTTCCCTTATAAGTTGTCTTACATGATGTTTTTGTCACAGCAACAGAAAAGCAACTATGGCAAATGTCATTCATCAATTTCTTTGTCTTATAACTTTAAAGATTTTTTTAATTTTAGGCATTAAAGAAGCAATAACTTATAACAGGTACTTATAAGTACTACCATGATGGTAGCCTCAAAGAGTTTACTAGTTTAAAAAATATCTTATTCAAAAGCAACATAATGCTAGGATCTTTTTAATCTTTCAACATACAGAACACCTGTATCCTTCATGGCAAACATTAGAGAAATGGAGCCAAATGGCTGAAGATTGATGCTGTAATGTATGGAGAGAAAATGGGAACTGTCCAGGCAGCCACTGGTATGTCATTTTTTAGTTTTGGAAGCTGCAGGCCCTGCACTTCCTATAAAATCAGATATATTTATCCCTCTCAGGTCTCTGAGGTGGTTGAAAAATAGATAGCTAGAGTCTCATAGTTAAATTTTGAGTTGTTTAGGAATCAAGAGGGTGTTCTGGATCTAAGAAGATATTTTTAAAATTATGAGGCAAGTTAGTATGAAAGCTGAGTTAGATATAGAACTTTAAACACATGGAGATGGTTAGATAGTAGAATGTTAAAGTCAGGTGCCAAATACATATGGACTGGACATTGGGAATGTATGCTAAGCCATATAACTCTTATAATTGTGGCCTATTTATTTCTGTTGTTTTGTATTGTATTTATAGTTATAAGAAAAAGAACCATTTTTTGGACTGAAAGGGAGAGCTGTTGGGGGGAAAAAAGAAATACCTTAAACTAAAAAAAAAAAAAAAAAGAAGGGAAGAGGATGGGGGGGTTGAGGGGGAGGAGGGTGGAAGGGTGGGACTGGAGGGGGGAGGAGGGAGGGGATTGTGATTGAGATGTAACTTGAAGAAATAAAAAATAAATTATTAATAAAAAAAACATTTAGGAAGTTAAATAATAATCACTTATTCAACAACCTATAGGTAAGAATATGAAGGTGAAAGAGATGAAATAATGTCATCAGTATCACAAAAGCTGTGCCAGAGGTTGAACTGCTCAAATTAACCTTCAGTCTCTTGGAAGCCATTTCCTTCCCAGTAAGAGATAACAACAAAGAAAACAATTTTTTGTTTTCTCATCATTCATGGGAGGGGGTCGGAAGTGCAATGGTGGATTAGCTTAAGCTGGCCAATAGAGTTACACATTATTTAACTGTTTTTACCTAGAAATAGCTGATAACAATGTCATTAAATACAAACCACTTCAGTAAGAACCAAATCTTAAAACAACTTTATCATTGTGGCATAATATTACTTCTTGATGAATTTTCAATTTGCTTTACAAACCATCTTATAGCATTTCTGCCTAAAGTATTTTTCTTCTAAAGTAGTCAAGCAAATTAAAAATGTAAATATAACCAGTAGGGATGGAGGATATCATAGATATATATATGCATACATGTTAGCAAGCAAATCCAATTTTTTAATTACTACCAAAATTAAAGTGATTCAACACTGAATGATACTATGATTACCATATTGTTCTTCATAGTATATATAAGAAATCCTTTCTATTTTTAATAAAAGCGAACCATGATCCAACATATGATAGTAGTCCCTAAACATTTATCTAAGAGATGGCACAACTGAAAAACTGAAACAATGATTAGTATCATGATACATAAATTAAAAGAATAGACGTCACATTCTGACTCATTTTAAGAGCAAATCAATCACCAAATCAACATGTAACCAAGATAGATCAGCAATAAACACATATTATGATTAGCTTAAGACACTTTAACAAGAAAGAGGGAATATCAAGACTTTCTGGTGTATTTAAACAATATTAAATCTTTCATTGAAAAATTATTTTGATTCCTATGTTCAAATGAAGATGACTATCTTGCATAATATAGAAAATACCTAATGTACAGTAAAATAGTAAGATTAAAGAACCAATTTTCTATTAAAAATTTGACAAAATTTTGACACGCCTTCTCAGTATTTTCACATATATGAATATATACACAAACAGTTATTCTTCAAACAAAATTATTGACATTATGTTGACTAAGACAATATGACAAGAGTATTTCTGTATCTTTAAAAAAATCTTAAAGACATGACTGTGGTAACTATATAGCTTTTATATTATGCTACATCATAATTAATTTAACTATTCCACTCTTGAAAGCTCAGATTCTCTGCTCTACTGTTTAATAAGCACTATAAAAATGGTTTTATACAGCACATGAACTCTGTTATCTTTTTCACAATCTAAATGCAGAAAGCACCAAACAACACAATGAAACTTTTAAAAAATACTACATGGAATAATTAATTAGGACCACATGATACTGAGAGTGATCTATTAGAAACTCACCTCACACAAGAACTCACAGTATGGAAAACTCCTCATAGTATAGTGGAAAAGGCTAACATTTTATTAGTAATCTACCAGCTGTTACAGTTATTATTAATGTTTTTAGTGTTATTGCTTTGTTTTATTTTTGAGACAGGATCTAGCAATAATTCCCGGACTTAAAATCTTCTTTCCTAAGCCATCCAAGTGTTAGGATTACAGGTACCTGCCACCACATGTAGTTAATGAAGTTATTTATAATTAAGTATGCTACTCAGTAATCACACATCTCAGACTCCGAGTTTGGAAAGCTATAAATTAGTTTTCTCTGTATCTTCTCTTAGCATCTAGCTGAGTAAAATATGCAGAATATGTTATTTACTGGACTATGTATACAAAACATTAAACACAAAAGTAGAAGTTCCATCCAGTGCTCACCAGTCTGTGCTGTGTTTCTAGGGAAACTTCACTACTCTAAGTTCTTACAGCTACATTATGAAAGGGTAAAAATTACAAGTGCTCATTCAGTGTGCCACTAAGCACAGAACGAAAGTATGCTTTATCAGAATGACCTCATAAACAAATCTAATTAGATTGAATTAAAATCTGGAGACCAATCTGGAATTTGAGAGCTGATTTGAAGGGTCATCAGGGGACCAGGGCTTTCTGTGTATCTTTAAGCCAAAACCGGTCCTCCTCTCTCAGGAAAAGTCATCTTCTCTGATTCTGCAGTTCTAAAAGGGATGCACATGAAGGAGCATGGGAGGAGAGGGAGCCAGTCACATTATCCAAATCAACCTGGCAACAACAGGGCAACAGATGTCTCAGCCAGGTTACCCTCACATCTGACACAATAGCCTAGCAAACATAAAACACAGCTGAGCAGGAGGATTGATAGCGTCTTGCCCAACAAGAATATCATTTAATTTCTATCTTGTAAGCCCCTCCCAAGAGCCTAAGTGGACAGGTCTTACCCCTGAGGACCTCCAACTGCCAGGCTCCACCCACAGAACACCCAATGGCCCTAACCGTGAGACCCAAGGGTCCTTGAGACTCAGCTGGGAGCCTCTGCCCTACAGAGTGGAAGCCCAAGATCAGGCCACCCTGGAAAGTCCACCCCAGGAAACCCTACATGAACTGGCTCCTCACTCAGTTCTTTGCTCCCAGGCAGATGCTGCGCCACGCACAGGTGTTTCCCAATAAATCTCTTGTGTGAGGTTTGTTGTGCAGTGTGACTGTGTGATTGGTAGTCCCTGGCTCCCAACTTTCATGATACCTTTTGCCTCAGAGCTGTAACCCTTGCATTGGTAGACACCTTTCCTCTCAGAGCTGTAACTTATGTCTCAAATAAAAAAGTCTTTCTGAGCACACATCTGTTACAAAACAGTAAAATCAACAATAGTGAAACTTCTTTAAATACAAACGTGCAAATAAGAAAACTGCCAAAAAATAAAAGCACACTGAAACTTTTTCACAATGTTTTCCAGAAAATAAAATTTCTGAAATATTAATTCAAGGCAACAAAACAGATAAAAAGTTGTATAGGTCTTAGAAAGCAAACTTTTTAAAACTGAAATTTATATAACCCTCATTGCAGTATCTTTTGCTTATTTTCAATTTTCATTGTTTTAAAAAGTGAAAAAACTCCCATAATACTTACTTTGTAAATAGTGCAAAACCATCAATACAAGACTATAGCTGCTTAAAGTGCCACGACTGGCGTCATTTATCTCATGGTGACTTGCCCACTTCTTAATCACCAGCACTAAAGGACGAACTCGATTTTCAACTGCAAGTAAAATGAACACTTAAAAATGGCAATATCCATTTCCTTGAAAATGTATATAATTTCCTGATTCTGTGCCAATAAGAAGCAAGGCTTCCCTCCATCCTAAAAGCAGTACTCATTCTCAGCGTGTTACTTTCGAGCTTACCTTAGTTACCTTTACACCACCATACACTTAAATACATCTGCTTCACCTACAACTACAGCACCATATGATTTTACCAGATTAACACATTATCCAAAAAGCAAAACAGTTTAACTAACACAATTAAAGGGGTACTGCTATTTACTGTAAACATAGTTAAAAGGTCATAAAGAATATATGAAAAACAGAAGCTGGAGGTTATTTAGAACAAACCAAAAACTTACGGTATGCATAAGTTCTGAGAAGGAATGTGTTTCTAATTCCAACGGTATTGTTTACATTTAAGTCAAATTCCACACAACTATTTAAAAGAACAAAGGAAAACACACTTTAATACAATTACAAATAACCACTCTTTCTATTAATTAAACTGATTCCAATCCATCCACAGATGAAACATGGACTGAAAGCCATAGATTGTTTTTAAAATGAGTCACTAAAGTAAGATATATACATAGCATATCATTTAACATAATTTGATGTGTATTAAAAATACAAACTAAAGTGCTGTGCATGGTGGCACACACCTTTAATCCCATCACTTGGGAGGCAGAAGCAGGCAGATCTCTGTGAGTTCAAGGCCAGTCTGATCTACAAAGTGAGTCCAGAACAGCCAGAAATACACAGAGAAACCCTGTCTTGAAAAACCAAAAGCAAAACAAAAATAAAAATCAATATTATTATTTAAAAAACCATAATATACTGATGTTTCTAGTTACTCCAAATGAAGTTTTAAAATCTTGTAATTTTTTCTAGATAACAAAAATCCCATGACCAAAACATTTCAATGTAAACCACCCCACTAAGTTATATCTTCTCAAAGCATAGGTTTACCTATTTTCAAACAATAAAAAAGCGCCAAATAAAATTTAAGTTTAAAAAGTATCTATACATCATATTCTGTCTAAATTGGATGGAAATTTTATGTCAAATGCAGGTGCTGATGCATTACTCAAAATATCATCAATAAATGCTTCTTTGAAGTAAAGATACCAAACTTACAACTTAGAAAATAGGGCAATTATTGGTAAAATCTACAAACAAGAAAAAATTACTTTGGATAAATGAGTTCCACTTACACTCACATTCTCTTGGGTTGAATTTCTTTTAATACTACATTGCTCTATGAAAAGATGATTCAGAGAGAAAAGGTGTTTGCTGCCAGGACTGACCACGCAAGTTCAATCCCCAGCCCACATGACAGAAGAGAACTGAGAGCTGACGTCTGCATATACACCATAGTGTGCACACATACACTAAGTAATTCCTCCTCCCCAGTTTAAAACATTGTTAAAAATAAAATTCCAAGCTGGGCATGGTGGCACACGCCTTTAATCCCAGCACTCGGGAGGCAGAGACAGGCGGATCTCTGTGAGTTGGAGGCCAGCCTGGTCTACAAAGCGAGTCCAGGACAGCCAGGGCTGTTACACAAAGAAACCCTGTCTCGAAAACAAAACAAAACAAAACAAAACAAAATAATAAAAATAAAAATAAATAAAAATAAAAAAATATAAAATTCCAGGCTTATGATAAAACACACGGCCTCTAGACCAGCACTTGGGAAGCCAAGACAGAATTGAAAGTCTGAGCTATGTGCAAGATCTTGCCTAAAAATAAATTAGTCCATCAATTAATTCATTAAAATAATTCCTTTCTATGTTATTATAAAATCTGAAATCTACTTTGTGATTTTCCTGCATGGGGGAGCCAAAAAAAAGCTTACAGCCTCCCCTCACTTCTGTTCATAATAAATGGATAGTAGTGTCAGTGCTGCCGAGATACACACAGCTTTGGGAAACTTATGGTGACAACAGTTACCATCTTCATGCTTGTATAAAAAACATCAAAGCCAATTTATAAACTCTGCATAGCTCAATACATAACAAAACCATGTAGGTAGAGACCTGGAGAACCAAATCATTTCAAAGGGGCTAGAGAAACATGTCAGCAGATTACTTGTCTATATACTGAATGCCTTATTTTTCTGCACTAGCAGAAAAATAATGTTCTAAAAATATGAATATCCATCTGTCTATCATGGTTCCTCCAGAGGACAAATCACAGGTTTTCTACACGTACAAACTTAAGTTTTTTTTTTGTTTTTTTTTTTTTTGGTTTTTCGAGACAGGGTTTCTCTGTTTAACAGCTCTGGCTGTCCTGGACTCGCTTTGTAGACCAGGCTGGCCTCGAACTCGCAAAGATCCGCCTGCCTCTGCCTCCCAAGTGCTGGGATTAAAGGCGTGCGCCACCACCGCCCGGCTCACAAACTTAAGTTTTAAGACCATTCTAAACAGTGAAAAAGTACTAACTAGACTATGAATAAGGGCATTTGTCTGCAGTATGAGAAAGCTATCACAGGAAGGCAGAATGTCACCTTATTCAACCTCAGTTGGGAACATAGGTATTAGACTAGTTCCAAAATTTTGCCACACCTTGAACAGTTCAGAAAGACAGATGTAAATGTTAGCAAGAAAACAACTCTTAAATGTAAAATCCATAAATAAGAAAGTTCAGTTCTGTATATGCACATGCATATAATTTCAGTGTTATACCTGTAAACACCTAGAAAAACACACTTGCTTTATCACAATCCTGTTTTGAAAATCTTTTCAACAAATGATATAATCAACCTATACTTTTCTTATTTCTGCACGCATGCTCATTTGTTCTGAGACAGCACTCACTAGTGTCCCACTGTACTTGAACCCATTATTACGATGCCTCTAACTCCCAGTGCCACGATTACACTTGACTGTACCATTTATTTATAGTCTTATGTTCAAATATTATGTAATAGCTTCTAACACAATATTCTTGAGAAATCAGAACCCAAGCTAGGAGAATATAAAGAAAAAGTTAAAATTTTAAAATCGAGAGTATTTACAGCTTCTGTGTCTATTATTCTCTGTACTCGCTATATCTTTAAGTGAAATATAATTTGTTTAATGATACTTAAAGTTAGAACAAACCCTTTGATATAAATAAATACACACCAAATTTTATCAAAGAAGATATGATTTGGGGAATGCATTATACATCCCAAAGACATGAAATCTTTTAAATTTTAAACTGGGTCCTAACTATATAACCTTGATTGGCCTGGACCTCATTGTATAGCCCAGTGGTTCTCAACCTCTGGTCGTGATACCTTTAAAGGTCAAACAGCCCTTTCCCAGTAGTCACACAAGACAGATATTTATATTATAATTCATAGCAGTAGCAAAACTGGTTATGAAGTAGCAATTTTATAGCTGGAGGGTCACAACTTGAGGAACTACATTAAAGGGTTTCAGTATTAGGAAGATGTATACAAGTGAGAACCACTGGTACAGACCAAGCCTGGACTGGAACACACAGAAATCCATTTCCAAGTGTGAGCCATTGTGCTGGGTTACAAGATAATCATTTAAAAAACCAAAATGGGTAGTCCCAAATACTCAAAATTCAAGCACAGTAGCTAAATTCAGTTAAGCATAAAGACTGCTCAGATTATTTCAAAAATAATTTGAAAGACAATGGGCCTAGGGGAATACACCTACAATCCCATCACTCAGGAGTGGAAGCAGAAGAATCCAAAGTTCAGAGCTGTCCTCAGCTATATAATAAATTCCACAGCAAGTCTGATTCATAAGACTGTCTCAAAAAGAGAGACAGAGAGAGAAGAAAAAGAAAAAAAGGAAAGAAAGAAACTTACTCAGACAATTATTCCTAAAACAGTGAAGATAAGCTGCTGTGCTGTAACACTGATTTCTTGGCTATCCACATTAGGTGACTAGCCAAAGTCAGTCTACAACACCTAAAAAAAGAGAGGTGGGGGTTGGTAGGTAGTTATTTACCTGACTTTATCCCTGAACTTCACAATTGGCACTTTTGCACGAATCAGCTGAGGTCTCTCAATGTAGCCAGCTGAAGGAGAAAATACATGTGAGTATCTGCCAGTGTTTCCCCATTCCTACTGTTCCAATGTAGTATTTTAATAAACCAAATCAACTTAAGAACATACTGTCCTTGAAAAAGAAAGTCAAGAATAAGGACACAAAGAGAGTTTCAGGAAGCAAGGGCTACACACTGAGTAAAGGAAGGAAGGAGAGTAGAAAGTGAATTCCAAGATAAATGGGCCTCACAGTGAGACCCTGTCAAAGGGAGGTGCGGGACTGGGGGATCCGCAGGAGGGAAGGAATGGAAGTGAACAGAAGGAAAAGGAGGAAGGACAGATATCAAGTCCTAAGGGACATCTACACTATTTAAAAGGCTTTAAGGTTTTTTGTTTTCAAAAATACAATCTAGTATATAGTAGTATCTATAAAGCCATTCATTGAAACATCTCAGAGCAAAAATAGCTACAAGTAAGGAAACTGCTAAATTCTGATATGACAAACAGAAAGAAATAATAATCACAGAAGTCAGTTGTAAAATGCAAATACTTGCAACTTGGTGAGGAAAGAATACATTCAATTATGCATGATCTCACAGAGAATAAAATACATAAACATTTTTATTTCATCAAAGGTATAAATAATGTACTGTAGGAAAAATGTAAATTGCAGAAAATTAGGAACTGCGTAGTTAAAGAGCTCTTGCAGAGGACTAGAGTTCAAACACTAGCACCCCTATCTGGCAGATAATAACAGCCTGCATCTCCAGCTCCAGAGGATCTGGTGCCCTCTTCTGGTCTCCACTGTACCTGCACCCATGTGCACATATCCAAATACAGACAGATAATTAAAAAGAGAAATACTTTTAAAAATAATTTGCAAACCTTTATCATGGAAGCAATGTCTTAAATTTTTAACTGTAGAAAAGGACAACACCAGATTTTCTTTTTTTTTTTTTGTTGTTTGTTGATTTGATTGTTTTTCAAGACAGGGTTTCTCTGTGTAGCCCTGGCTGTCCTGGGCTCCACCTACCTCTGCCTCCCGAGTGCTAGTATTAAAGGCCTGCTGCACCACCACACCTACTTCAGATTTTCATTTTTAAAAGCTAAAAACTTTGTTGTTAGGGTTTCTGGTAGGGAGATTAGAGTTTCATGCTTTCCTCCATGTACATATGTGAGTCCATGTGTGTGGAGCCCAGAGGTCAAAATCCAGTATTTTCCTTTCTATATTTCTCCAACTTACTTTTTAAGATTAAAATCTCAGAGAATCTGATGCTCAATAATTGGACAGAATGGACAGCCATACCCAGGATCCTCTGTCTCTGCCCCACCTCTGACCCCTAGTGCTGGGGGTTAAACATAAGCTACCACATCCAGCATTTGTTTTCGTGAGTGCTAGAGATCCAAGCTCAGTCCTCACACTTACACAGCAGCCATCTATCTATTAAGCCATCTCCCAGACCCCTGTCTATTACGTTTTGATCATGGTAAGAATGATTAGAAACCCACTAACAATATGATTCATTTATTTTATAGAGGAAATAGCATACTGACTCCAATATATAACTGATTCTTTCCTACAACAGATCTAAACTATTCAAGGATAGTGACCTTTTACTTGACATTGTTACTCAACTTTCTATTTCCCAATTCAAAGCCCTGTACATGAATCTGTTAAAAAAAAGAAATGGACAAAATTCTCTCCAGCATCACAACATTCTCTAATATTCAATGGACGTTCAAAATGAAGTATATGATGGTATTGTGTAGATTAAAATTTAGTGAGTTCATTAAATAATAAAATCTAACAATAAAAAACCTAAGTCAACAATTTTGCTTTCTTTGTGGGTAATAAATACACTTGGGCCTCATGTTTAAGGTCACATTGTAAACTAAGTAAAGGTGTATATTACTACAAAACAGATGGAACTCTTCTCTTACAAAGACACTTATTTAGGAAGCCCCTCAAGGCACACAAAGACCTCTCAGCCCCTAGGCCTCACCCACAGAGCCCTCTCATAGTCACAACACTAGGCCCAACTCCTTGAGACCCAGGCAGCCAAGCTCCACCCTACAGAGTAAAAAGTCTAAGATTAAGCCACAAAATTCCATCAATCGATGAGCTCGCTCCAAGATCAGGACACAAAATCCCACCAATCCCAAACCACCCTGGAAGGTTCCAGGAAACCCTGTTATAAAGCCTTCCTCCTGCTCAGTTCTCGCTGCTTCTCACACAGCAGAGCCAGCCATTGCCCTGGGTTTTCCTCAATGAATCTCTTAAGTGAGGTTTGTTGTGCATATGACTTTGTGGTACTCTGTGGCTCCCAATTACTAGGATTATCTTTCCCTAACAGCTGTAACATTTACACATACAAGACTATTTCTATCATGTTTTTGGCTTCTCAGATACTTGCCTTACAACTAGCTGTTCATTCATGCCTATTTTCCTAAGGATCTATAACCTTTTGAGAAAAAGAAGGGAAGTTTATGTATCTTCAAATCTCAAGATGCCAGATGTCTTCAATAGAATATTTTTCAAGTAAATTCAATAATGCTTTGTTGAATCATGCTTTTTAACCAAAAGTTAAATGAAGACCGACATGGTGATACATACCAGCCACTCCAAAACTCAGGAGGCTCAGGCAGTTGGATCACAGGTTCAAGGGCAGCCCAGGCTATATATGTTTATATTTAACAAGACCCTATCTTAAAAAGAAAAAGAAAGTTTAAAAGAATTTAGTTGGAAAAAAACAATCCACATTCTATTTTCTCATCAGAAAATAAACAATTCTTACCAAAACTTTAGGTGACCAACATTTTAAATACCAGTTATGTCAGAAGGTATGAGACTTACATAGTCTAGTACAGAAGTGTTTATGGACTAAGGTGAGTATATGTCGCGCTTCAGTCTTCTGATTTACCTGAAAAAAACACTGAAAAGTTAAAGTGTTTTTTTATTATTTTTCTTAACTTAGTGTTTGATTTTTTTTAAGTAACAAAACAGCAAACACAAAACGTATTTTTTTTCAAGTTAATTTTCAAAAGTACTACAAAAAATGTCAACCCTCAATGCTATCTTTCATATCTACATTTCAGAATCAAATTACTTTTTAACTGAAAATAACCATGTCATATTTTCCTCTTTTGCATAAATGGTGGTGGGGGGGGGAAGTCATCCAACAAAATTGGACAAAACCTTAATATTGCAACATGTTCTATTTCCTTACCAAGAATGTGAAGTACTGATGGCTTATGTAGGGTGTAGTTTCCACTGTGTGTGAGCTGGGGCTACATGACTTAATGACCGCAAAGCTAGTGAGGTGTGCCAAGGACAGGCTAGCTGCACGGTCTGCAGTCTCTATTACACTGGCATTTAGGGTGTTTTCTGATTTGCTTGGTCCCCCCCTCTTCTTTTCCTTTATATTATCTCAAAGCACAGAAAAGTAGCAGATTCTTTCCTAGAAAAAACCTGTTTCTCTTTTACAGTAACCAGGAGAATAAAATTACACATTAAAATTCAAAATTTTGTTTTGTATTTTTAAGGACATGAAGCATATAGTATGAAATATTAAAATTATTCTCAATTTAATCAAAAAGTCTGGTAGTTCAAAAGGGACCTCAGCAAGTACAAGAGGCTGTGTTACATAAGTTTACTGAATACCTATTATGATAGTCCTAAGATATATTCAAAAGACCAGTTAAGAGGAAATTCAAATAAATATAATTCTAAATAACACAATTTGGTTGTTAAATAAAAATAAAACAAAAAATAAAGTTAGCATCTTAGAAAACCTTGTTAAATTTAATAAATCAAAATAATCTTAAATAGTCTTAAGAAATAGTCTTCAATTTCACTGAAGCCTTATTTTCCCAAAGAAAGAACTCAAAGCCCACAGCATTTTCAACAGGGACCAGGGGACTGGGGGGTGGGGAATAAAGATTTTAAAAGGGAATCACTGAGAATCCAAATGGGAAGACAATATATACAAAAATATTACTACCACATGCTTTTTGCTTTTACTGCATCCTGTTAAATACTCAACCCAGTGACTCTTATAATAAGAAGCAACACTAAAAAAAAACCACACAGAAGTCAGCTCTCATCAACAACTCATTACTGCTAGAACTGCTCTCGGGGACACCATGCTGGTGCCTTACATGGGTGAGGCAGGGGAAGAGGTCCTCCCAGAACTAGAGTAAACAGAAAATTCAAATAATTAACTTAAATAAATCAAGTTCTACTCCATAATTGATGTAACATAAGAAACAGACTTGGAATAATGTCTTATCACTTACTGGTTCTTCTTTAACAACTAAGCATAAATCACCATCACTGCTCCGGGCACCAAATCCATTTAAAGACGATCCAACCAAAAACAGTCTGCTTTCTAGAGACACAGAAGAAACAATAAGAAACCCTGCAGTTTGTGAACAGGAATACAGAGAGAGTTCAGCAGGTAGAGAAGGCGGGCTTACGTGGGAACAGCAACTGGACCTCTCTCTGCAGCTGTGCCCTGCAGAGTTCTTTTTTCTTCAAGTCACTTGCTTGCTGCTGACAGGCTTCAAACAACTCTAGAATCTGCTGACTCAACTTGAATATGCCACAAAAGGAAACAAGAACAAAGTATTTGTTCAGAAGTTTGTAACTACTGTACTAAACAGTGTAAATGAATACTGACACTAATTTAAAAATAAATACATAATATACAAAGGATAGCTTGGAAGACCATATATAAATTTTACAAAATAAAATATTACCAAAGTGACAGAAAAGTACTCAGATAATTCAAAATGAGTTTAATTATAGCTCAGCAAGTTAAAATCTTTTCATCACTGTCTGCTTTTATGTGGACCATGAAAAAAAGAATAATTTTTATACTTTTAAGGCTTACATAAAAGTTAATAAGAACATGCAAAGTAAATAAGGATAGCCAACAGAACCCATATATGTACATGATATGTTCTAAAATGTTCACTGTCGTCCCTTTCAGTTTGTTCAACCTCTGGTGGTCATGCTGATAAACAGGCACACATGACAGCTTTTAGGAAGTCCCCTGTCTTCTGTAGCCACACAAAGCACCCTCTACTCGATGCTTGTAACTTTCTCTGACCTCACCTTCTTCAGAAGAGCGACTCTCGCCATCACCACAAGATGGACAGGGTGAGTAGTGAGCTATACTTATCACAAAATACTCCACTTCTGAAATTCTTTTACTGTGATACTTTTCATTAGTATACTCCTGCAGCTATGTGTTCTAGCCCTGATATTTTAAATTCCAATATACTGCATTAGCTTCAATTTCCTGTATAACTCACTTTCTTATTACCCCTACCTCTAACATATCTGCTCTAGACCTAGTCAGGAGTCCCTGGAGATCTCCCCTTTCTTCCAGCCCATCAGCACCTAAGTCGTCCTGATGTACTTCCCTCTGCTGGCATTATCTCAGAACACATCTCTTGTACATGCCTTAGCAAGCTTATCCCTCATGTTCTAACGCCTGTTACAAAATCCTCATCTGAAGGCAATGGAAATACTACCTTCTCTAAAATTAAATATACCTTAAGAAAGACAAAACAGAAAAGCTATTTAGAAACCAGTCTTTCAAATGCATGTGAGCCCAACCTAGAGCTCTCAGCATGTCTCAGTCTCTACTCAGACATTGTTCCCATTTTTCACTATTCCATTCCAAAGTGTTTACTGCCTTCTTCAAGGCCCCTACACTTACTTTCTCTTGCGTATAAGCTCACATTAAAATTTTCTAAGAAAAGCCAAGCGGAGTGGTGCACATCTGCAAATTCCAGCACTCAGAGATGGAGGTAGGAGGATCAGGAGTTCAAGGCCATCCTTGGCTTCATAGGGAGTTCCAGGACAGCCTAGGCTACACGAGATTCTGTCTCAAAGAAAAAAGGAAAAAAAAAGAAAGAAACTAAGAAAATTAAAAATACCAGATACAATTCCTCATCTTGTTAAGACGTACAAATTAACATTCCTGAAGGAAATCTTACCACCTCTTTCATTCCGTTAAGACACAGTGTCCTCTTGCTATGTTCAAATCTATTTCCTCTACCAATACTTTTATAGCCTGCTGTTCACCTCAGGAGCACAAACACCTTCATCAACTCTTCCATCTCTCTTTTGTATTTTCAGTCTCTCCTTCTTTAAGCCTCCCCACAGACTATGTATGACCAATCAAAAGTTTCATTCATCATTTAAGATGTTATTTTTTATATTAAATTCAGAATATTTAAGAAGATTCAAGGCTGTTGACAATTTGACCATGAAACTGCCATGATTTTTTTTCTGTAAATACCTATCCTACAAAAAAGAGAAAGCAATTAAGAGAATAAGCCAGATCAAACTAAACCAAATCCAAACACTAGCAACAAATACAACATAATTGAGTACCCTCACAAGCCAAATGTGAGCAGTGAAGGTCAAACTCTAACATCAAATGTCAAAGTGTCAGAAAGTAAGAAGGGAAAGAGCATAGGACAGCCCTAGAATTAGACACCCAGAAATCAAATGGTCTCTTAGCTATGACCTTTTTGCTTCTTTCTCTTCAAACTGAAGGTTCACTTGTGATGTAGAATAGTATACATTTCTAGGAGGAACCTTCACAAGCTATACTTTATAAGCAAATGCAAGGCCACTGAAAGTTCAGGGACTTTAGTCGAAACTCCCTCGTAAAACACCAACAAAAATAACTGTGAGGCATGGAAATCTAAACAAGGCGAACTCATGAGAGAGAAAGGAAAGATCAAGAATGACTCTGACTACTGAGAGATATTTGATAATGCTTGGAAACTTCTTTGGTTGCCATAACAGGAGTAGAATATATAACTGGCATCAAAAGACCAGGGATACAACCAATCATCTTACAAGACAGGAGGCAACTGTCCCCTGGGAATATTTGGTGTAAAGCATCAACAGTGCAGAAGTGAAAGTCCCTGTTCTAGGCACAGCAGAGAAGGAGTGAAACAGAAGGTGAGCCTGGACAGTGAGGCTAGTTACCCGGACTCCCCAGCCAAAGGAAGCACAGAAAAAGTAGCCGTCTCACTCAAAGACAAGTAACACACACACACACACACACACACACACACACACACACACAAAAGAACTGAAATCTCAACAAGAATAGGAATAACATAAAACAAAAAGGTTAGTGATAATGTAGGGAAAAGATGTGAAATAATTTTCAAAGTTTTTCTAAGGTAAGAATGAATAAAGAAAAATTGCTAAGATGAAGTACATTTCCATGGAGACATGAGGACATTCTAACGTCTTTTTAAAGGTCTTTCTCATTTTAATTTGCTGAGAAGATAACAACTTAAGGCATATATACTAACAATAGAAATTTATTTTAGAAAAATTTATGACAGCGGCAAAGTGCATGAAATTACTGACAATCTATTTTTCAAAAGCTATGCAGAACATACAGGGTGAAATTCACAATACTGATGTGAGCAACATCTAAACATGTGAAGATGTAAGTTTACATGTTTCACTGCTCACATTTGGGGCTTGTGAGGGTACTCAGTTATGATGTATTTGTTGCCAGTGTTTGGAGTTGGTTTAGTTTGATCTGGTACACCCGCGCCTATAACCCCAGCATTTGGGAGGTGGAAGAGAATTGTTATGAGTTTAAAGTCAGTATGGTCTACAGATGATACCCTACCTCAAAACAAAAATAAAGATACACCATGCTAATAGGTCAGAAAACTATTAATAAACACATTAATTCTCTTGAAATGGATATGTAGTCAATATAATTTAAAAAAGAAAAAACAGAAGGCTACTTTCTAGACATTAAAAAAATGTGTTTTATTTGGACAAGTGAAAAACCAAGAATAGTCAGAAGGAGAAAAAGGGAGCTACAGAACAGAGATATAGTTGCACTGTCAAGAATAAAACAGAAATATCCACATATTCATGAGTAGTACATGACAACTGGAAGCTGACTGAACTAAAAAGAGGGGGAAGTATGAACTAAATTAAGATTGGTCACCTGATCGGTCATATATTGGTATACTGTAGTCACATAATGTTGGAATGGTTAAATTAAAGCTGAGAGATTTACTAACACTATCATTTACATTTTATGTAATAGTTTGCTATTTGCTATAACAAGAAGATATAGACACCAAAGTTTGTATTAAATTCAGTAAAAATGGTTAATGTAAAATTTTAAATGTCATGTAAAGATCAGATTTTATTAATCAAGAAGAAAGGTTGGCAAACTGGGGCCCACAGGCCAAATACAGCTTCTAGTCTTTTATATACAAACAAGTTAAATTATTTTCACATCTATTAAACAGAGAGAAAAAAAAAGTCAATAGCTCAAGTAGCTTGAATGCCTAGAATATCTACTCTCTGGTCCTTTAAAGAAAATGTTTGCTAACTGAAATAGAACCAAATAACCCCAGATATCCCAGCAGATACTCTGTATCTGCTCCATCAATGCTCAATAAAACCTAGTGTAGCTACATGGGAGTCAAAACAGTGCACATCTGTAATCCCAGCACTTGGGAAGCTGAGGCTGGAGGATTGTTAATTTAAGGCCACCCTGAGCCACAAAGCAAAACCCTATCTATCCACACTCTTATATACTATCTCACATATCATTTTCTCTGCTTCTGTCACAACTTAATGCTGCAGTATATCTTATCCACATACATTAACAACCTTTAAGATGAGAGACCACTTTCAAGGCCACCTCACTCTAAAACAAAACAACTCAATTCTGCAAAAAATTATCCCCCAAAGTAAAAATTCATGGTGTTATTTCATCTAATCAAAATTTTTCAATTCTATTTAACTATGCATTCAAGGGCCCACACCACTGCCTAACTAACTCACATTAAATACTGAATTCACAATATACTTTATGGGGTAACATGTTGATCATGTACCAATGCTGGTCACATTGCTGGCAGCAATAGACACTCAGTAAAATTATTAGTTATTACTCTCATAGATCATGTGATATTACAGCCAGGTCTCAAAATGTGATCTCCCTATTCTTGACTTTAAGCACATTAAATTTTTCCTCTCTGCATTTTTAGAGACACGTGTCAAATCTTGGTTTCACCACTTACTAGATATGACTTCAAAAGAATTATTAAACTTTCTGAACGTCAATAAAATTTAGGACCATAACCATATGCCAATAGGTACTTGAAAGAATAAATAATATAACATGAGTAAAATGTCTAAAGATCAACAGACATCAATACACTGTAGTTTTCTTGAAAAGAGAGCACTTAAACCAGGCATGGTAGCACACACCTATAATCTGAGCTTTCAGAAAGTGGAACCAAGAAAACCATGAGTTCAAAGCCAGCCTGGGCTACACAGTGAGATACTGCCTCTAAAAATAAAGCAGTCACTTAAAAGAACAAACAGAAGTGCTTTCCTTCTTTCTCTAACATTAAGGCAGAAATGAAGTATCACTGAAATTGGGGAAATGTCTTAATTCCAAAGATAGTGCATTTGGGAGAAATATTTCCATATCATTGAGCAAAGAAAGCTATAGAATCACATCCTACCATACGACTTATTACCAACTAATATGAAGTATACATTATTAAACTTACAGAGTCAACATATGCCTAAGCTATATGTAAAAGTAAGTTCTTTGGTTAGCTCTACTAGTTAACTACAAACATAAATATATACAAAAATGTAATTCAATATCTATGCATAATAAACCCATTTTAAATGTGCTACTAGTGCACATACATTAAAAACCCATATATAGTAACCATCTATTCATAGAATTCACCTAATTTGTCCTATACCATAGACTTTCATATTATATATATCAGGAGTTAAACTTAGAAAGCAAAGCAAAGAAGGAATGGAGAAACGGGGAAGAAAGAGCACCAGAACATTCCATATTGGTGTTTTAATTTTAATTTGCTTTTTCCTCTTTCCTATTAGTTTTGTCTAATTGTTTCTATGTCATGGTAAGGGAAATGTTGGCACAGAAAGGATAGATTTTAATAAATAATCTTGGGACAAATGAGTTAAGAGTAGGAGAATACAGTTGGAGCCTACATCCTACCATATACATAAATTAATTACAGAGCTACATAATGAGACCCTACCACAAAATAAATAAATAAATAAATCTAATAACACACAGGCATCAATATTCAAGATATTGCATTGAAAAAGATGGTTTCTGATATTTAAAACTAATAGCACTAAAGAAAAACTAATAAAATGAACTACAGAAAAAGAAATGTTTTTGTGTGCTTTAGAAGGCATCAACAATAAATCTAAAAATACAAATCACAAAAAGGACAAAACATTTGCAAATCATCTATCTGATAAGGGCTAATACTCAGAATATATAAAAATAAGTCTTCCAACTCAGTAATAAAAATACACCCTACTAAAATCTGGACAAAGAATCTGAATGGACATCTCCTAGGGAACACACATGTCCAACAAGCAGATGATAAGATGCTCAGTTTCACTAGACATTAAGGAATGGAAACAAATCACTCTCCTAGAAGGAAGGGCTACAGTAAAAAGAGGCAAGTTAAGGGTAACCTTGATGGTAATTTAGGGTTTGCCTAGCGTGTGGAAAGCCCTGGGTTCCATCTCTAGTAATATAAGGAGCTGGGTGGCAGGGATAACAAACGTCCTAGGGATGTAAACAAAGTGGAGCATCCAGGTACATGTAAAATCCACTTCACAGAACACTAGAGGTTCCTCAAATGTTGGACATATTTTACCATATTACTCAACAAATTTCACTCCTATGTATGTACCAAGAGAGAGAAAACATATATCCATGCAAAATTTTGTATACAAGACATTTACAACCCCATTATTTATAACAGCCAGAGTAGAAACCTAAAAGTCCATCACTTGAAGAGTATGTTAGCAAAATATAGTATATATCTACCCAATAAAATATTATTCAACTGAAAAAGTACAGTTTCAACACTCAATGAGCTCAAGCAGGATAGTGTGTTCAAGGCCAGCCTAAACTACAAGACAAGTAGTCTCAAAAACAAACAAATAAACATGAATAAACCCTAAAACATTATGCAAAATGAAAGAAACTAGGCACAGATGGCCACAGATAAAATGATGCTACTTACAGGAAGTGGGAAGGAAAGGGAACACTGTTGAGGTACAAGCTGTCGTGGGAGTGGTAAACATGTTTTGGAAATAGATAACTGCACAACTTTATGAACTTAGTAAAATCTACTAATTTGTACATTTGAAAGGGGTGAAATTTCACTCTAAGGCCAGCTTGAACTACAAAGTAAGACTTTTGAAGAAAGGGAGTAAGAGAGAGAGGAAAGAAAATCTTATAGTATCACTCAAAAAACAGAAGGAAGGCAGACATTATACATCCTCCCCGATTGCCTGCAAGTTTTTCTTAACTTTTCACTAACTATAGCTGAGGAGATCAACATTCTTCTACTAATAGGTATTAAATAACTTTGTTCCCAATGCTAATGTCATTTTCCAAGGAGGAGCAAATGCCTCATTTAACTCAAATATTTTTTACTGATCTTCTTGATCACACCATATAAATGTGTATTTCCTCAGAGAATATCCAAAAAGACAATGCTTTTTTAACATTTTATTACAATTACCATATGAAATCCCATGGTTTTCAATAGTTAGAAAGAGTTGCACTGGGTGTGGTGGTGCACACCTTTAATCTGAGCACTTGGAGGCAGAGGCAGGCACATCTGTGAGTTCTAGGCCAGTCTGTTACAGAGTGAGTCCAGAACAGCCAGGGCTACATAAAGAGACACTGTCTCAAAAAGCCCAGCACCACTAATCATTCATTCATTCATTAAAAAAAAAAAACAAGTTGCAAGAGAATTCTGTAACAACTAAGAAATCAAATGTTTTAGTCTCTAATTCCAAATTTTACAAGTCAGAAAAAAATCTGACCCTAAAAGGTATACTTATGAAAGAAAAAAAACATCAAAGTGATATATAGAAAGAAAATAAATATAGAAAATTAGGTATTCCTGATCCTTTTAATACATTCTTTATATGAAATTTCAAAAGACAAAACAAACATCTGCATTATAATTACCTTATCTTTGGCCTCAGGCAGTGTGATTTCTCTAGGCTCTAACAGTGGAATTTCTCGAAGAGGTGGAACACATCTGACTATATCTGGTAAATAATGTGTGTGAAACAATGGTGGCATGGAAAATCGTCGGTCAGCTGATAAAGGCACTATCTGGTTAATTATAGCTGGCTCTTGGTGGGGTGAATGGAAACGCTGCCGTTTACCATCAAAAGGAAAGTTCTTTTCATCGCTTATTCTCCTGAAAACAAGCAAATATACCTTAGTGACTAGAGACACAACTTCCTGACAACATAAACAAACAAATATTGAAACAGATAGTAACTCTGTGACTCTCTGGATAAAGCTACAATATCAATTCCCTAGTGAACTTTTAATATTCACTTTCAACACAAGAAATGCCTCCCAATGTCCTATAAAAATGAAGATAATTAATGATATGCATTTGAACTACCAAAATGAATCATCACCACATTGAATGCATTATAGAAAAATGCCTACTTATAGAATTATACAATCACTAAGAATTAAAGATAAATTCTAACAAAAGGGTAAGTAAATTGATACACACACACACACACACACACACATTTTTTTTTAAAGGTTCTTTGAATATACTTATGTTCTGGCTCATAAGTGGTGAAAAAAAACCAAAGTGACATTTTTATAAACACTGTAAAGGGTTAGACAACAGGAGACACTTGGAAACCAGTTGTATTTCAGATAATATATATTAACATAAATGTCTTGAGCATGGTTAAATATTCTTTTTTTTTTTTTTTTGGTTTTTCGAGACAAGGTTTCTCTGAATATCTCTGGCTGTCCTGGACTCACTTTGTAGACCAGGCTGGCCTTGAACTCGCAAAGATCCGCCTGCCTCTGCCTCCCAAGTGCTGGGATTAAAGGCGTGCGCCACCACCGCCCAGCAAATATTCTTATTACATAGGAGAATGTCTTCACTTTTATAGGGAAAAGGCTGAGATGTTTTGGCACAAAGTAAAATAATATCAACAATTTCCTTTAATATAATTCAAGGAAAAACTGAGCATGAGAAGAGTGACAAACCAAATAGATAACCTTTACAACTAATGAATGTAGGAAAGAAGTACACTGATGTTCATTATATTATCTTTTACATCTTTCAGAAAGTTTTAGTTTTCAAAATAACAAGAAAATAATTAGGTCAAAACAGAGAGACTGCCAAACTTCTATGAAGTACTGAGTTCAAACCCTAGTACCAAGAAAAAGGGAAATAAGTAATTTAACAGGGAAAATTGTATTTACTAAGCTGTTCACATAAAATATCTTATGTCACAGAAAATGATCCAATACCTCTCTAGCTCTACAACCCTATGGGCCAATACCATCTCAAGGTTTCATTACTACACTGCTCCTCTGGGATTACTTCAACTCTTCTCTTTGCAGATTCACAAAGTAACCAGAACTCCTACTTGAAAGTAAAAGTATACAGGGGAGAGCCACATGAAAGTGCATTTGTTACTTTTAACCCTGAAAGTAACTACAGCATATACACTGAGTATCTTCAATTTAAAATAGCACTTTTAATTTTAAAACCTATCTGTAACTATGAACTAATGGAACTCCTCTTCACTCAGGAGTTACCAACTGGCTACTAGGCAATTTAAAAAAATACACACAAAAAATCAATGAAGTCAATACTCTTAGAATCATTATATAACTTTTCCAATGACAATCCAGAAAAACTTGCAATGTTTATCCCAAGTCTCGGTTCTAGAAGCAGAAAGCTAGATTTCAAACACCAGCTTAGCATCTCTGCTTAAGTAACTAACATCTGCATCCTTCAGCTTCTGTATAAAGAGAACAGACCACACTGTCCATGGAGTTTCACATAACTGTTACACAGTTCTTAGGACTACAACATTTCTTTTAAAGCAGTAGAGAAATACTTACTTCCTTCCTCGAAATAATGGGGATGTCGAGGTCTGTATTGGACTGACAGTTCCATATGCCAGAGGCTGTAAGGACAGAGCTCTAGACAAACTACCAAGAACAAAAAACAACAATATAAATATTTTTCCTTAAAACCAAAAGTTCCACACAAACTAAATACTTCACTAGTCAAAAAAAGGCAAAATATTATTTTCTCTATTTTCAAATACACACAAAAATTTTATATCAAAGAGAAAAGAGAACATAAAGACATGATCCAATGGAACACCATACTTACTCTACATTTTGAAAGTTGAATTGTGCGTCTATAAGCTGCTGGTGTGAATAAAGAGTTGGTGAGAGAGCAAAGAAACTATTATGCTGTTGGTGGTTTGGAGTGAAGGGTGGACGACCCAAAATTGAGTTTGGGAACATGCTCTTGTTCACTCGAGGTGAACATGTATTCTTCTACCTATAATTTAAAAGATAACATTTTTATAACTTAAAGACAGAGAACTCTTTGATAAATATCATCTACTACTCAAAACAATCACCTATCAATAATCAATAACTGCAAATGAAATTAATCATTTCATTTGCAAAGTTATTTCTGAAAGTTGAAATAGGTTTTAAGCTCTACACTAGGTAACAAATCACTAATCATTAATTTAAAATCTAAACCACAGGGGCTGGAGAGATGGCTCAGTGGTTAAGAGCACTGACTGTTCTTCCAAAGGACCCAGGTTCAAATCCCACACCCACATGGCTGTTCACAGCTGTCTGTAATTGCCGGGTCTGCACATGCCTTTAATCCCAGCACTCAGGAGGCAGAGGCGGGCGGATCTCTGTGAGTTCAAGGGCAGCCTGGTCTACAAAGTGAGTACAGGACAGTCAAGGATACACAGAGAAACCCTGTCTTGAAAAACCTAAAAAAAAAAAAAAAAAACTATATCACATCCAAACACTTTCAATATTATGCATCTTTCAAATTTTCTGACAAATATACTCTAGTAAGTTTACCTTAATAGCAACAAATCTTTCATCAGCACTATTCTAACAAGGAAATCATTCAAGAGATTTGATCAAATTGCTCAGATCCTTACACTTATTTATAACCTATCTCATAAGAAGGTACAAGCTATAATGTGCTTACCTGACAGCTACGATACAGTACTTTATATATCTGAAGAAATAAGGAATGTATGTCACCTACCAATTCATAAAATTCCAAAATTAAGATTCTTCTCCAACATCTATATAGACAGGACTGTTCCACAGACGAAGAAAACTATAGAGGGCAATCAGAACTTGTCACTAACCTAGTAAGACACTAGAGGCTCCTTCTTAATGTTGACTAATCCAACAAAGCTGTAGTCTTCAAAAGGGTAGGTAAGGTAGCATACAAAAACCAAATAAACAAAGTAAAACTGATACTCCCTGCAACCTCCTTAAAATAGGCAATTAGAAAACTCTTAACTGAGAAACAGTGTATAACATAACAATAAACAGAATGATATAACACAGTTAAAGGTAAGGATCTACCACCAAAAAGGAAAAAAAATCCAAAACAAAACAAAACCAGCAATGACTTGTTCAGCCTATCTACAAGAAAGGTTAATAACTGCCAGGCACCACTCCTATAAAGGTTCATTTAGACTTCTAATGGCTCATGCTTAGAATAAGGCATCCAAAGATCACCAAAGAGGGAGAAAAAAATGCGAAATAAACAGAAATCATACCAAATGAACACTCAAAGAGGAAAAATAAAAATTAAAAAGTCTAGAGAACCCAAGTATGTGATCATTTTGGCAAAGTCGATGAAAAACAGAAAAACAACTAAAAGAGAAAACTGTCCTAGACTAAACACACACACACACACACACACACACACACACACACAGAGAGAGAGAGAGAGAGAGAGAGAGAGAGAGAACAAATTTCAGAATATCCAGGGAAAAACTGCTTATCAATATTCCAGAGGGACAAAAGGATTTAAATGTCTTTGGACTTTCTAATAGCAACAGTGGAAGCCACAAGACACAATTCAATGTCTTTAAAGCTTAAGTAAAATGTTCTTAAGCCACAAGACTATCCCTGTCTACAATATCAATATAAGGAAAAATTTAAATATTTGTAGATATGGAAGGTTAAAAGAGAAAGATGAGGAAAGGTGGCACACATAAGCAGTCCCAGCATTCAGGAGACTAAGGTGGGAGGGGCAAAACTATTTTCAGCCAGTGGTGACACAGAGGCAAGTGGATCACCTTGAGTTCAAGGCCAGCCTGGTACACATGGAGTTTTAAGCCAGTTAGGGTAATACAGTGAGACCCTGTCTAAAAAAGAAAACCCAGATTAGGGCAAATTCCCAGAATGACAGGAAAGGGAAGTTGACAGCAGGTCTCAAGATGATAATCAATAAATGCAAATCAAAACAACTTTGGTATCATCTTACCCCAGTCAGAAAGGCAAAGATCAACAATACAACAAATAACAAATGTTGAAGGGGCTGTAGGGAAAAGGAATCCTCATTTATTCACTGTTGGTGGGATTGCAAATGGGCCCATGCACTATGGAAATCAGTGTGAAGAATTCTCAAAAAGCTAAAAACAGCTGGGAGTGTGGTGCACACCTCTAATCCCAAGCACTCAGGAGGCAGAGGCAGGAGGATATCTGTAAATTCCAGGCCAACTTGATCTACAAAGAGAGTTCAAAGACAGCCAACAGCACTATACAGAGAAACTGTCTTGAAAAACCAAAAAAAGTTAAAATTAAATATACCATATGACCAATAGTATTTGTTGTATTTACATACTTATATTATGAATTATATACTGATATGGCATTATGTGTATATCCTTCACATGTGTAAAGGATGACTCAGGTTCCAAAAAGTACCAAATTTTCTTTTCTGATAAGCAAATCAAAGATAAAATACAAAGCTCTTTTTAATAGAAGAAAAATAATACCTAAGGTGGATTTAGTGGCGCACGCCTTTAATCCCAGCACTCAGGAGGCAGAGGCAGACGGATCTCTGTGAATTCAAGGACAGCCTGCTACACAGAGTGAATTCCAGGTCAGCCAGGGCTGTTACAAAGAGAAACCCTGTCCTGAAAAACCTATAATAATAATAATGATGATAATGATAATACCTAGACAGTTAAATGAATTAGAGAATAAAACTAAGAAGATTGGAAAAACTGGAGAGTCAGAATAAGATCATGGGAAGCATGAAAAGAAACTAAAACTCACGCATATATATATTTTATTCCTTAGTTTTTCAGTTCTGTGGGATTAAAATTTCTTAAGTTGACCATATTTACTCCGATTCATCAATCCAAAGTTCATCATGGGTTGTGGACAGGCAACTTATCACCATTGTCACACCTCACCCCAGATCATCCCTGACTCTATCTGTACCAGGGATAAAGCACTGCCTATAGGAAGTAAGTCTGTCAGGGTCCTCCACCAAGGAGGATGTCTGTACTTTCTGTTATAGTTTCTTGTTTTGTTTTGGGTCTTGTTATTTTTTTTTAATCAGTATCTGATGACCTATACTCTCAGAATTTCACTGCTCAGAGGGAAGTGGTGATTAAGATTTGGTTCCCTTTATTCTGTTTCCTTGAACTAACATCTCAGTTAAAAAAAAAAAAACAATCTTTTTCATGGGGTTTATGAAAAACTGCCATTAAGCTATAATGAATTTTGCTTGACATCTCATTTTGTTGGAATACAGAAACTATGGACCTAAATAAAAGAAGCATCTCTACTTAGAAAAAATATAATTAAAAAGTTCTATTTCTTTAATCCCAGCACTCGGGAGGCAGACGCAGGAGCATCTCTGTGAGTTCAAGGCCAGCCTGGTCTACAGGGTGAATTCCAGGACAGCCAGGGCTTTTACACAGAGAAACCCTGTCTTGAAAAAACTAAAAAAAAAAAAAAAAAAGTTCTATTTCAAGGCATGCCCAGAGGCACACACCTGAAATCCCAGCACTTGCAAGGCTAAGGGAGAATGATCAGCAATCCGAGATTAACTGGGAAAACACAGCAAGTTCATACTCAACCTGGACATAAGACTGTCTCAAAACAAAAAACCAAAAAGATGGTTCTAGTCCCAGAACTCAGAAGACTGAGGCAGGTGGATCTGAAGTTTAAATTCAGATACTGAGTTCCATAGGAGTAAAAACCTATCTCTAAAAACAAACAAGGGAGCTGGCTTGTTCAGGGGTCAAGGGCATTGACTGTTCTCACAGAGCACATGGTATGGTTCTCAGCACCCACATGGTGACTCCAGTTCCAGAGAACCCAATGCCTTCTCCTGACCTCAGGCATGAGCAGGAATATATGTATACATATATTACCGGCATACATATATGTAGGTAAGACACACACATAAAATAATAAACACATCTGAAAAATAAAAACAACAGCAAATCCTTCTATTTCAGGTTTATTTATAGAGGTCATTGAACACCTAGACAATATATATATATAAACAATATGGTGTCTTTTTCTTCTGGACCCAAATAAGGCCCTATATGGCTGCATTCAGACTTAAAGATGCAAAAATGCCAGTAATAAGCTCTCACTTTTATTTCTATTCTATTACACAGTCAAAAGATGATATGGTGCTCAGAACAACTCTACAACATTAAAACCAAATGATTCTAGGCTTAAAATTTTCATAACCAAAAATACTCCAGGGTACATATCTAGTTCAGTGTCCTCAAATGCAAAATAAGCATTAACTTCTATTTACTATTTTATTGAGAAAGGGTCTCACTGTGTAGCCTAGCCCGGCCTGGAACTCCATGTAGATCAGGCTAACCTTGAACTCACAGGGATCCGCCTGCCTCTGAGAAGTATTCATCCTTCTGAAGTCTTTCTAAAATAAAATACTAGTCAGACTCTCTCAGGAATCTTGACCCTTAAGTCAAACTTAACTGGTAGACTTCAAAACAGAATCATTTCTAAGAAATTTAACCAACAGCATTCAATGTTCACCCCTGTAAGTAGCCTATATGATCATCCACAGGTAAGAAAGTAAATCAAAGCTCAGAGATTTCAAATCCTTTTCCTTATATATTTCAGTAATGGTTGCAATGACATTGAAACAATGATCTACTGCAAAAATACAAGGAAACCAGGCGTGGCTGCACACACACCTTTGTTTTGGTCCCAGGGCTTGAAAGGCAGAGGTGGGCAGATCTCTGTGAGCTCAAGGCCTGCCTGGTCCATAAAGCAAGTTAAGTACTAGGCTAGCCAAGGCTACAAAGTGAAACCCTGACTTAATAGCAAAACAAAACACAAGTGATCTTTAGATAATAGTTTAACAAGTTGGGCGTGGTGGCACACTCGTTTAATCCCAGTACTTGGGAGGCAGAGGCAGGTGGATCTTTGTGAGTTCAAGACCAGCCTGCTCCAGGATAGTCAAGGATACACAGAGAAACCCTGTCTGGAAAAACCTAAAAAAAAAAAAAAAATTTAACAAAATAAGATCAAGCGAAACTATCACCTATAAAAGCTATTTTCTTTATAGTCTTAATGAAGCTTCCTCACTAGAGAGTATCTGTAAGAAGTTATTCCACGCCATGTGTACCAGTATGATAAATTTTGTAGTAACATCCTACTTTTTTTACCTTTAAAGTTATCAGCTTTTTAATCTATACTTAACAGTGAAACAGAATAATCTAGGTAGAATCTATACAGTTTTTTTTTTTTTTAAGATTTATTTATTATGCTCTGCAGGCCAGAAGAGGGCGCCAGATTTCATTAGGGATGGTTGTGAGCCACCATGTGGTTGCTGGGAATTGAACTCATGACCTCTGGAAGAGCAGCCAGTGCTCTTAACCACTGAGCCATCTCTCCAGCCCAATCTATAGTTTTTAAAGCCATTGTACTAGTTCTTTCCTTGAGAAAAAGATCCTTAAAGTCTCCATTGTCAAATATGCTTAAGCCGATGCAAGATTAATATAGGTTTATGTGTAAATGAGCAGGCATATGACAAGACTAACAGTTTAGAGAATATTTCCAGTAACAACAGTATTTGGTCTCTTAATTTGCAACAGGAATTGTTCTCCAATTGATCTCCTACAAGTTGTAGAATACTCAAGTTTACATAACTGTCTCTTCATCAAGACTCCTTGGAAAGTAGTAGCTCCTTATTATAAACAAGAACTGTATACAAACAAACCTACTATCTTTCCTCACAAAAACCATACATAGTAAATATGTTTGTTTCCAACCTGGTTTGACTTGGCACAATTTCTCTCTCTTTTTCTTTTACCAACAATCGTAAATCAAAGAGGCAAAACGGGAAAGAGAACTTAAGTCTTTCTCTTTTCTGTTATCCACAATCTATTTTAAACAAAGCTGAAAGAGGCAAAACAAGAAAAAGAACTTAAACCACAGGTTCGGGGGAAAAACCCAGAGACCTAGCCAGATAAAAGGATGGAAAGCCTAGCCACAAAATCTGAGTGGGGAAAAGGGTATTCAAGTATCAGCCAGTTCCCGGCCTGTGTTTTTACCGAGGTGACTTCATGCTATTGGATTAAATGTTAAAGGTAAATGCCTTCCACCGTAGCTAGTTTAGACATTTACCTTGGTTCTCCCACTACCTTTTGGAACACCAGGAGGGAGTATCAAGACAGCCTTACTATTTCGTTCTAGGGAGTGAGGACCGGGCGGGAGGCGGCGTAAGAACTAAGGAGAAGACAGTCAGAGAGAAGCCAGCGGCGCCAACATTCTTCCTCGAGTCCAGCACCCTGGGAACGCCCCGAAGTCTGGGGAGCCACTGGATAGCGCCAGGCTCTCCCGCGCAAAACACAACGCCAGTTTCAGAAGTTTCCCACGCCCGGCCGGGGAGCAGGGCCTGCACACGTGCATCCCCCTCCGAAGCCCCGGAACTCACCGGCGTCCCCGCCCAAGGGCCGAGCAGGGCCCAGCGGCGCTGCCCGCAGACACGCTCCCAGGCCCGAGGCCGCCGCCCGAGCCGTCCGAGGTAGGAGCAGCCCGCGGCGCGGCCCAGCTCGGGCGGGCAACCCAGGACCCGGCAGGGCGGCGGAGAGGCGCGAGCCGATGAGTCCAGGCCCGCGCGGGCGTGGAAGGCTCGGAGTGGCGACAACAAAAAGAAAGAAAGAAAGAAAGAAAGAAAGGAAAAAAAAAGCGGAAGACCAAAAAGTCGCCGAAAAGGCGGCCTAGACGGCCCTGTCAGAGATACCCGGAAGATCGACTTGACCCCGGATGGGAATAAGCCGCGGAGCGAAAGGTCAGACTTCCGGCCGCGGGCTGCGCGTGTTTTGTTTTTTTTTTTTTTTCTGAGCCGCGCAGGAGCAAAGCTTCCCGCTGGGTGCCGGCCTGGGAGTCGCCTAGCGGCTGCCCACCACAATCAAAAGGGAAGGGGAAAGACCGAGCCTTACCGCGGAGCTATCTGCCGCCCAGTGAGCGGCTCCGCTGAGGTCACGTGCCCCAGCTCCTCCGTGGACCGTTTCCGGGACTCTTCTGCCCGTGGGGTGCCTTCCAGGACGTACCCAAAACCAACCTCCTCCTTGCCGGAAAGATCAGTATCAAGTTTTAGTTGGTTTTCTCCTCCAAAAAAGTTTCTTGGGGGGTAAAAAAAATGCCTATAATTCCCAAAGCCCACTCAGCGCCCCGTTGGGAACACCTAGCCATCTCTTGTCCAACAAGCACTGCTGTTTCTCCTGCAGTGAGCTTTTAGTAACTAGTGAAACTGTGTAAACTGCTTGATTTATTGAATAAAAGCTGTTAACGATAGTCCCGTATTGTCCCGATAGGAAGCATAAAAATTTGATCGCTCTCATATCTGAAATTAGTAATTGGCCCTTTTTGTAGACTTGTTTATTGATTCTTAGTTTTCTAGTTGTTTTTTGTTATTTTCCATGCTTTTGTTAAAATTGTAATTTTTCTACTTCAACTCAAACCGAGGTCATCGTAGTGATGATAACACGTAACAGTCATTTAAGAGCTTATTATATGACTTAGCTAAATCACACTTATTTTGCTATAATGAGTTTTCATTTCCCTTGACCTGCAAATTCTTTATAATCTCCAAGTTTCCATTTCACCTAGGTAAAAAAAACACGTTTCCATTTCTTCTTTGGCCTGTGGGTTCTTTATAAGTGTATAATAATGTCTGAAGTTACAGAACTAATTCTGAATATCTTTCTGTTAATAATTTCTAATTTAATACCACTAAAATTTGAAACATTTTAAATTTATTAAAGCTTGTCATGAGGGTCCGAGGATCATCTGATGTGGTAAATGTTCATTGCGCATTGGTAATAAAGTATGTTCTACAGTTATTATGTAGAGTGTTTTACAAATGTCAATCAAGTCTTGTCAGTTGATATTATTACTCAGATCCTCAACATCCCTATGATTTCCTTCCTTGCATATCCTTTTAGTTGTAAAAAAGGCATATTGTAGGGCTGGGACTGTAGGTCAATAGTTCAGCCTACCTATCATGTGTGGGCCCTTGGGTTCAATACCCAGCGCTGAAAAGTTACTGAAATATGACTGTAATTATGGCTTATCCTCTGATTCCTGTATGTCTCTCAGTTGCTACTGCCTGTATTATCTCCTAGGAAAGTGACCTATTCTTTGCTGCTGTTTTTTCTCTAGAGAATGCAGGCATTCCAGCTTTGTGTTGAATAATACTAATGTATCTTTTAAAGGGAAAGTGTATTTATTGCTTTTCTCCTCACTGTGACCAAAATACCTGACAGAAAGAAGCAAGGAAAGTTCTCTGTGCATCGTAGTTAGGGAGTCATGGAGGTGTTCAAGGCAGCAACAGCATGCCCACCCTTGCCCAGTTCCAAAATCTATACACCTCAGTGAACTTCTATACATTAGAATGGCTGTTTATTCTGAACCATGAAGCTTCACTTAGGGCTTTATGTTTTCACTCTCAATTACGTTTTTATGCATTTAACCAGCACCACACACACACACACACACACACACACACACACACACACACATCAAAAACAAACAAAAGCAAAAACCTATGGCAGGGTTGAACTATGACTCATGTTTCTGCCTGTGTTCTGCCCTCCTTTTCTTGGTTATTTCTAAATTCTATACTATAGCCAAACTATGATATCTTTCAATTTGCACAAAAATCAATTCAAACTAGATCGGAAACCTTAACTTAAAACCTGAACTGCATTGGGGTGGTGGTGGCACACACCTTTAAACCCAGCATTTGGGAGGCAAAGGCAGGCCGATCTCTGTGAGTTAGAGGCCAGCCTTGTCTACAAAGCAAGGACAGGACAGCCAGAGATGTTACACAGAGAAACCCTTGTCTTGAAAAAACAAACAAACAAAAACCTGAACTGCAGAAACTGCTAGTGGAAAACATAGGACACTGGGCTAGGAATGTGCTTTCTGAACTTCATTAGCACAGGGCCAAGCCCCAAGTATCAACAGATGGAACTACACAAAATTAAAACATTTCTGCAAAACAAAAGAAACTATAAGCAGAGCAGACAGCCCACAGAGTGGAGAAAATCTACTCCAGCTATACTTCAGACAGGGGACTAATGGCCAGAATTTACAAAGGACTTCGAAAATGAAACACCAATTAGTTAAAACTGTCAATCAACAATCGGGCTGTTGAACAGATGATTTATGAAAGAAGAAACACAAGTAACTACTTTTTAAAACTGTTCAACACGATGACATCCCTAGTCATGGGAAAAATGTAAATTAAAGTTGCTTTGAGATACCATCTCACTCCGTCAGAATGGCATCATGGAGAAATCTGACAATAAATGTCGAAGAGGATGTAGAGAAAAGAAACCCTTAATCACTTCTGGTGGAAATGCAAATCAGTTAGCCATTATGGAAATCAGCTTGAAGGCACCTCAAAAATTAAAAATACAACTGCCAATTGACCAGCATTTCCAATCCTGGGTTTATGCCCAGAGAACTCCATATTCTACCATACAAATATTTTGCACATCAGTGTTTATTGCTGCTGTAGTCTACAATAGCAAGAAAATTAAACAAACCTAGACCTCGATTGACAGAGGAATGAATAGTGAAAAAGTGGTACATATAAAAAATGGAATATTCATCTGTAAATAAAAACAAATTTGCATGAGGGAAAATGGATAGACTTAGAAAGTATAATATTATGTAAGGCCACACAAGCTCAGAAGAAAAAAAAGCGGTACATGTTCTCCCTCACAGGAGGATCCTAGCCTATAACTTAGATATGTCAACAGATGTAGATGAAGATATTGGAAGTGTTACAGCTCTGAGGGGAAAGGCTCACACGTGAAAACAGCCTGAGTAAAGAAAAGAACTCTAAGCCACAGAGACTGATAGCAGTCGGCAGCAGAAGTCAAACACCCTAAGGTACACCAACGAATTATTATTACATATACATATATATGCCTATATATAATCATTATTATTACATTATTATATATATGGCTATATATAATCATTTTTAAGTTGAAAATTCATAAGACTATATGGAGTTAGGTATAGAACTTTAAACTCATCAAGATTGATAGATAATAGAATATTAATATCAGTTGCCAAATACGTATGGACTGGACATTGGAATTGTATGCTATACCTTATAATTTTCTTAATTGTGGCCTAATTGTTCTTATTGTTTTCTGTTGTATTTATTGTTTTAAGAAAAGAGCCTTTTATTGGACTAAAAGGGGGAACTGTTGTGGGGGAAAAATACACCTTAAATTAAAAAAAAAAGATAAGAAAGTGAAGGGGAAGAGGATAGTAGGGTAGGGACCAGGAGGGGGAGGAGAGAGGAGTCGGTGATTGAGATGTAACTTGAAGAAATAAGTAAATGTTGAGGGAGGGAAAGGAAAAATATTTTTTAGAAAGGACTTATGATGACAGTCTATCACAGTTATTTTCTAAGCTACTCAGAAATCAAGTTGCTAAGAGACAAGCAATATTTGCTTATCTAAATATAAGAGATAGATAGGGCATCTTCAAAAACCTCAAGAGATCTGCAGAATATGGCATTCAAAGATGTTTTCTTAACTTAAGATTTTTTGATATCGAGACATGTCAGCTCCTGACAGCACCCCCTATTCTACTCCAAGTAGAAGATGAGCATCGAAGAATCTCCAGTGGGAGATGATTGAATTGGTGGCAAGCCTTTCTCTTGGCAAGAAAAACCCCTTGCTTCAACTGTAGACAGACTTCTGTCCAAAAAGGACAAAACTTGGAAGCAGATAAGTCGACAGCCTAGCTCTGCCAAGCCAGGGTAGGCAAGTCTTTCATAATTCCTGCTTTATAATCAATGTCTGTCAGAGAAACAGGGCCAAATGGCTGAAGATTGATGCTGTAATGTATGGAGAGAAAATGGGAACTGTCCAGGCAGCCACTGGTAAGTCATTTCTTAGTTTTGGAAGCTGCAGGCCCTGCACTTCCTATATAATCAGATATATTTATCCCTCTCAGGTCTCTGAGGTGGTTGAAGAATAGATAGCTAGAGTCTCATAGTTAAATTTTGAGTTGTTTAGGAATCAAGAGGGTGTTCTGGATCTAAGAAGATATTTTTAAAATTATGAGGCAAGTTAGTATGAAAGCTGAGTTAGATATAGAACTTTAAACTCATGGAGATGGTTAGATAGTAGAATGTTAAAGTCAGGTGCCACATACATATGGACTGGACATTGGGAATGTATGCTAAGCCATATAACTCTTATAATTGTGGCCTATTTATTTCTGTTGTTTTGTATTGTATTTATAGTTATAAGAAAAAGAACCATTTTTTTGGACTGAAAGGGAGAGCTGTTAGGGGGGGAAAAGAAATACCTTAAACTAAAAAAAAAAAAAAAAAAAAAGAAGGGAAGAGGATGGGGGGTTGGGGGGAGGAGGGTGGTTGGGACTGGAGGGGGGAGTAGGGAGGGGATTGTGATTGAGATGTAACTTAAATAAATAAAAAATAAATTATTTAAAAAAAAGAAAGGACTTATGGAGTTTAAGTATTTCCCCTACAGTTGATGTAAATCTATTAATTGATTGAGACAGGTTTATTCTGTGTAGTTCTGGCTGTTTGTAGATTAGGGTGGCGTCAGACTCACAAGGAACCTATCTGTCTCTGTCTTTGTCTCCCACGTTTTGAAATCAAAGAAATGTGTTTATATTTTTTCTTTCCTTTTCTCCTTCCTCGTGTTGGGGGATTGGGAGGAAAAAGGGTTGGAATGGAGGTAAAGGTGTTAAGAACAATAAAAATAAATTAGAGTATATAGTAAAATAATTAGATTATTATTATATATTGTAATAATTATAAAATAGTATTTAGTTATATAATTAAAACAAAAATAATAAAAGTTGCTTGTTACAGGAAGCAGTCATGAAGACCCAGGTTTCCTTCTTCCATGCCATTTAATATAGGCTGCTACCAGAAGATGTGGCCCAGATTTAAGGTGGGTCTTCTCCCTGCAAATGATCCAATCAAGAAAAATCCCTCACAAGTTTATTCAGCACATTGGAGTTTAGTTCCAGATACATTTCAGATATCTGTTCCAGATATATTCAAGTTGACTACCTTGAATAGTAGTAATCACATCTACCAATTAGGATATTGCAGTCCTAACCATTTATGCACCAAATACAAGGACACTCAAGTTCATAAAAGAAGGACGGCTACAGCTAAAATCAGGTATTGTCACTCAAACAGTGATAATGAATGGCTTCTGTAATCTATTCTCACCAACAGACAAGTCATCCAGACCAGAACTAAAGAGAGAAGTGCTGAAGTTAAATAACATCATAAATCTAATGTATCTAGCAAATATTTACAGAACATTTCCCCCAAACACAAAGAATATACTTTCTTCTCAGCAGCTCATGAACTTTCTCCAAAACTGACCAGATATTAGGACACAAAACAAGTATCAACAAATATAAGAAAATCAAAGTAACACCCTGCTTCCTATCTGACCACCATAGATTACAATTGGATATCAACAACAACAGAAAGTATACAAACTCATGGAACTGAACCAATGAAAATCAAACAAATAAATAAATTTTTTAGCGCTAAATAAAAACAACATACCCAACCATGGGAAACAATGAAGGAAATTCTAAGAGGCAATTCATTATTGTGCCTACATAAAAAAAAAAACTAAATTATCTCAGATTAGAACCTTAATGACACACCTGAAAGCTCTAGAACAACAAGAAGAAATAACACCCCAAAAGACTGATGGCAAGAAATAATCAAACTCAGGGCTTAAATCAATGAAATAGAAACAAGGAGAAAAAGAAAACAATACAAAGAATTAGTGAATTGACAAGTAGATTCTTTGAGAAAATCCACAAGATTGACAAACCCTTAGCCAAATTAACTAAAAGACAAAGATAAGATCCAATTTCATAAAACTGGAGATGAAAAAGGGACAATCACATCAGATACTGAGGTAATTCAGAGAATCATAAGAACATACTTTTAAATTCTGTACACCACAAAACTGAAAATCTAAAAGAAGCTGATAAATTTCTTGAAATATATACAACCAACCAAATTTAAATCAAGATCAAATAAGTAATTTAAACAGATCCAGAAACCTTGGTGAAATACAAGTAGTAATTAAAAGTTTCTCAACAAGAATAACCCAAGCAAGATGGATTCAGTGCAGAATTCTACCAGACATTCCAAGAAGAATTAACACCAATACTCCTCAAATTATCCCATGGAATAGAAACTGAAGGAATAATTCCTTCTTGCATATTTCCTTCATAAACATATTTGCAAATCACCTGCTAAAGAACTTTTTTCCTAAAATGTATTTTTGAAACATTCATACCTCAATAATAAAATAATAAATGAGCAAAATGATTAATGGATAGTCCACACTAAAGCAAAATAAATGGAAAAGAAACACAAAAATATGCAACAGTATTAATGATTAGGAAAACACACTTAAAACCACGGCCTAAAGGACGAAAGGGAGATTGGTCAGTGGATTAAAAGCACTTGCCGTGAAAGTGTAAGGACAAAGCTCAGATCCCCAGAACCATGTAAATAGCCAGGCTGTTGTGACAACCTGCCTGCAATCCCAGGGCTTAGGAAAAAGAAACAAAGGATTGCATGGGAAAACTGGCAAGCTGGACTAGCCAGAATTGGTGAGCCCACACAAGTGCATATGCACACAATGAACACGCAGCACATACGTACACATGCATACACGCAAAGCTACATGTTATTTCCTATCCAGTTAATGGTAAAATAAAATAAGATATATGCAGTGGTAGAGCACTTGCTTAGGTACACAAGGACTAACCATACCGAGAAGGGTTAGAATACAGAGTGACTGAAAGTCTCCTGCAGTACTATTGGATACACAAAATGGTATACCTGCGTTCTATAACATCTTAATAGTTCAAGCATATTGGCACATTTGTGTAATCCTAGCACTTAGAAGGCAGAGGCAGTAGGATCAGAGTTCAAGGCCAGGATAGGCTATATGTCTAAATGATGAACATTAGGCCAGCCTGCCCTATACATCTTAAAAACATGGGCTCCTCCTAGGACATTGAAAAGAAAGTTCAAAACTTGTTCAAAAAACTTGTCAACCAATATTCCCAGCAACTGTATCTGTAATAGCCAAAAACTGAAAGGACACAAAGTGTCTATTCACACGTAAATGACTAAAAAGGAATCATAATTTATTATGGTTAATAAATTATCAAAAAATGACTAAAAAAGAATCATAATTTATTCATTCAATGGAATACTACTCAAAATAGAAACAAACAAACAAACTACTATTACTTGCAACAGCATGGATCAAAGTAAGGGTGATCACTGAAAGCGGTGGGACCAAACCCAAATGCAAACAAACGAGTAATGATTCTAAAAGCATGTCAGTGGTAGCCTGGTAGAAAGAGTAAGGGCAGAGAAGAGTAGAACGGGAAGATTGCAAAGGAGTATGAGGAAGCTTCCTGAGAGTAATACTCATGTTCATTGCCTTATTATAGTTTGTGTATATATCTGTGTGTAAGATTATATATAACTTATCGTGGCTCAAATACATGGAAAACTTTCTAATAAAATCAGAAAGAAGCTCATGGTCCATGTTGCAATTGAACTAAATCTATGTGCATGATTTTGTAATATACTATACTTATCATTTAGAAGTGTGGATTCACTGAGTTATGTATGAAGTTGTTTCCAGAGAGGATGAGCTGAGGAGAGAACTGTCATCCTGAATGTGAGAAGCACCCATCCCATTGGCTGGTATATAAAGAGTACCATACTGAAATGTGGGAACCCTTAGCCATATGCTACCACCACCACAAATTCCACCTTGGTAAACTCTGCCATTTTAAATTGTCAGTCAAAAGAAAGCCTTCCTCCTAAGTCACTTGTTGTTGGATATTTAGTTGCAATGGTGACAAAAGTAACTAACAGAGCAGGCTGTTTAGAGAGAGACGCTAATAACTTCTAGCTTGCAAGTCCTTCTTGTAACAAAAGAGGGAAAGAGTCATACCCATTGAAGAAACGGGAAGGAATTTATCACAGGAGCAAGAGCTCTTCCTTCCTCCCTCCCTCCCTCCCTCCCTCCCTTCCTTCCTTCCTTTTTTGAGACAGGGTCTCTCTCTATAGCCTCAGCTGTCCTAGAACTCACTATGTAGACCAGACTGGCCTCAAATGCACCAAGATCAGCCTGCTCTGCCTCCTGAGTGCTGGGACCGAAGGCATGTACCACTATGCCTGCGTCAAGAGCTCTTTCTTTGTGTATGAGTTACATTAGGCCACTCATAAATCTATCTTCAAAGCTTCCCCACTTTTGACTAAACTTTGCCAATATATTAAAAATAAAAATGATTCTGAGAAAATAACATTAATATGTAGCCTGTAATTTTATTGCAGTGTAAGGCTAATTAGAATGAATCCACTCCCGTGTCAAACAACAGAAAGAGTGGATACAAATAACTACTACATTCTAGTAATCCTTGTGCTAGCAGGCAGAGGCAAGAGAGTCAAAAGTTCAAAGCCTGCCTGAGCTACATATTAAGTTCAAAGCCAGCCCATGAAACGTAATAAGACTCTGTCTCAAAAACCACCCAAGCAACAACAAACACAGACTTGTGGCTCAGTGATAGAATACTTGCCAAGAACGCTGTGGGTCCTTGGGTTCAAACCTCAGCCCTGTGAAAGATAATAATGACTAGTAACATACCTTGTACCTATTAGCGCTCTCATGCATCCTGAGGATGTACATACAGATAAATAAGATTGACCTAGTGAGTAGTTAAAGTTTAAGTTTCTAATTAAAGGGAGTGTGCAGGAGTTTTTTTAACATTTAGAAGACGATTTTCATGATCATAACAGAGAAAATGGAAATATATTTTAGTATAAAAGTAATAACTAGAGCAACTGACCTGTTACAAAAGACAGTGGCCACAGCTTTGTGTTTTTGGATTTCTTAAGTGGAGAGTGCAGTTAACTGACAAGCCAAGCTGTTGTGTCTGGATCTACCACCAAACTGTGGCTGAGGCTCCAATAGAAACCAGCTGATGATTGAGCATGTAGGTTTTTGTTTGGTTGGTTTGGTTCGGCTCTGTTTGGTTCAGTTTGGTTTGGTTTTCGAGATAGGATTTCTCTCTGTAGCCCTGGCTGTCTGGAACTCACTCTGTAGACCAGGCTGGCCTTGGCGTGTACCACCACACCTGGTGAGTATGTGTGTGTGACACTATTCCTGGGGAGATGTTAATCTACTCATCCTAGATAGGGATCCAATGACCGACTGAAGTATGGATGCCACCAAAGTCCAGCTTAGTTACCCAATGAGTTTTGTTGAGGTTACTTAAAAAGAGTAGATGAGGGGTTACTTAAAGGAGTAGAAATGACTCAAAGACAGCTGTATCACTAAAAACCCACCCCAGCATGGATGATAGCTCACAAAAGCTAGAAGCCTGGAGCAGCCTGCACAACCTGCAGGCAACTCTTTCAAAAGGTTAAATAAAGAGTATCGGTTCCAGGTACCTCAGTTGGTTGGAGCCTCTTCCAAGCAGCTTGGCTAGTCTCTGCTTCTTTCAGGCAGTTCAGCTAGTCTCTTCTCTGCCTTTTCCAAGCAGGTTGACTGGGCTGAGAGAGAGTCTCTCAGAGGTTATTACTGCTGATATATTCATATTCAAGGGAGGGAGAAGCCTAGTGAATCTGATCAGTTTCAGGGACTTCCTGGGTCTCTAGTTGTTTACTTCCAGACCCTAGCCAGCTTCACCACAGGATGGAGTGTTTTAGAACATCTGTAGTTTCACGTCCCTTTTAACATCCTGTGACTTAACAAGCTTCCCTCCAAAATGGAAGCTTTTAACATAAAAGAAATTGAGACACAACGTTGTGATAGGGACACTGATGTTAGCCCAATTCTGCATAATGCAGGACTCCTCTAATGGGGTAATCTGGCTAAGGAATTTCTCACTTCTATTCAATCTCCTTCCTTCTTCCTCTCCATAATACTGTAAACACACACACATACACACAAATAAGTCTTTTCAAATATTTTTTAGTAAGTCCAAATTGTCTCAAATTTCCTCCCCTTTTTTTCTTTTGGCATTAAGGAGTATCTGCAAAGCATGTGCGATTCCATATGGACGAGCTATTATCACAGCTCTTAGCTTTCATTACTTTGAAAATTATAACAACCAGTGCAAAATGCCACTCTGAGAAATATTTACAATGTGAAATACTATTCAAATAAATATAATGGATAAATTTTACAAATGGAAGATCAACTTGCTAGTAAATGAGGATCTGCAATGATGTCTCAAGGGTGGATACAAATATCTGAAGAGAATAACTGTAATTAAATGAGTTAATTAGACAAAAAAAATTTCACTGAATCATCAGTCATAGTTTAAATTAGTTTTTGTTTTTTTAAGCCAAGAACTGAAATTATATAGGGTAGACTTTTCATATTTTTGTACAAGTTAATAAATGCTAATGCTATGTAAAAAATATATTATAAAACTGCTTTACTTCATGCCTCTTATTCTTTATCTGTACATATAAAACAATAATATTACAGGTAATATATATGTACTTACCAATGGATAAATTCATAATACAACCTGCTAAGTTCATTTAGTATTGCGCACTTGGATATATTTTTAGAGCTGACTGCTTGGGATTAGATCACCTCTCAAGAGGAAACTGAGTCTCCCTCTCTCAGCAGCCATTAGTTGCCTGTAGCTCTTCATCTAAGGGAGGGCCTTGTGAGATTTCCCCATCCATATGGGCATGTCAGTTGCCATCATTATATTTCAGATATGAAGATTTCTGTTTAGAACGTATGGGTAATTTTAAATTTATAAATAAATATAATTAATTAATAAAATAATATGTAGTCTACATTAACCTTCTCCCATACCTCTTTGCTGCCTGATAAGGTTTTCATTCAACTATTTTGTCAGCAAACAAATATTTAATATACTCTGTTTACAAGATTCTGTTCTGGATAAATAGTCTCCACAAGGATGTCACCACCGAAAAAATGGATATGGGAGTAACGAACACCTAGATAGAAGAAACAGCTGCTTAGGAAAGAAACCCAAAATTCAAGACCAGGTGAGTTATATGTAAGCAAGAGTTGAAATCTTTCCATTAAAGGCAAAAGATAAATTCAAAGAAGCCTCTTCTCAAAAGAAAATATGACAAGGGGGCTAGTAGAAAAGTAAACTCATCTTACAGGAAGATAATGCCCATGGGTATAGGGATATAATGCTGAGTTTCTAGATTTTTCTATTTATATTCTGCCTTGCTCTATGCCATGCTCCTTTCTTACAATTTCTTAAGAAAGTTCCACTCAGAGCACTTTGCAGGGCAATGCTAACCAGATGGCTTTTCCTAATCTTCCACAGGGGAAATGCAAAGCAGGGTTTGAAACTTGCACCGCCACCTACATGTAAGCACTTTGAAAAGAAAAAAGATTGAAATACCAGTCATCTGGGTATATGTCCAAGATGCCAGAAAACTAAGAATAGGCCTCTGGAGTGGAGCTTCTGGTTTATAGAAAATTGAAATGTGTTTAAAATAAGAAAAGACAAGAACTTCAAAGCCTTGGCATTATTCAAAAACAAAGTCTATTTACCTATGTATTTTAACTTTATTTTAGCTTTGTCATTTTTTTTACTGCCCAGGTCCTTGGACAAGTTACCTTTCTTTCTGGTGTGTGTGTGTGTGTGTGCGTGTGTGTGTGTGTGTGTGTGTGTGTGTGTGTGTGTGTGTGTGTGTGTGT
>CAJQZJ010033152.1:3589077-3614038 GCA_907164525.1 Lophiomys imhausi
TGTGTGTGTGTGTGTGTGTGTGTGTGTGTGTGTGTGTGTGTGTGTGTTTGCATTCGACTCAATTTTGAGTGGAAGAGAGGGAGCATCTATGTACTGTAGCATGTGTGTCAGAATCATGGAATGGACTATAAGGTGTCAGTCCTCATCTCCCACCTTGTTTGAGATAGGATGTGCAAAATTGTAGGGGCAAAATTAAGTTTCCCTACTTGAATGGAGATACTAGAATTACTTCATTGTTGGAATGAGTAAATTCTTAGTGCTGTTGAAAACTTAATAATGCTAAACATTAATGCTTAGTGATATTAGTGCCATTAAAACTTGTATTAAGATACTATTATCAAATATTCAATAAAGTTTATTAAGAATAGATGGATTTTTAGCTCAGCTGCCTGTGTATTTCTTTTTTTTTTTTTTTTTGGAGTCTGACCAGGATTAGCCTTAACCATTATTAATACCTTTACCGTCTACCACTGACACCCACCAAAAAGCCAAACCAAACTGCTTGTATGCACATGGCCAATGGGTGAGAAATATTCTTTGGTTCACTCTGAAAAGTGTACCCGCACAGCTTGATTGCTACTATAATGGAGAACCCTAGTGGGACTTCAGCATTAACATTAATATGGTGGATCTAGAAGAAATGTCTGCCAAACTGAACTTCCAAATTTTAGTTTCTGTAATTATGCAATGCATCAGATGACTCCACATTCGAATAACAAAACAGAAGTATTGATCTTGATACCTAAGTCGCATGATGAACTTTAGCACTCTGTTGGAGAAAAGTCTTAGGCATGGTTTTCAGTTGCTAATCTCAATGCTCAGAAGTCTGCTTACTGCCCTATCTGAGGCCTTCTCTGATTGGATAATAGAAGTTGCTGATGGTTAATTAGCTGGGTAGAAAGAGTATAGGAAGGCAGAACTTGCTGAGAGGAAGAAAGGAAACCTGGGAAAATACAGAGGAAGTTTTTTCTGCTAGGAGACATGGAACCAGACAGATGTGTCTGAGAGCTCTGGAAGGTACAGCAAGTCATGTGACTGCTTGGAACTAGGTGGTCCAGTTAACTTAGGTGAGCTAGTTGAGAGTCTGCCCACCTAAGACCAAAGCATTGAAACATTAAAAGGTCTCGGTGTGTTTATTTTATGGACATAGGGGCCGCCCTGGCCTCAGGCCTCCTCACTCGGAGAAATAAGTTCCCATAACACACGGCTCTCTGTTGTCTCAGGTACTCAGCATGGAAATGTAGTCAAATGTATTTCCACCTGAGGTCACCCAGGAAACAACTCACCATTGTGGGGGATGGATGTGTGTAACTCAGGGAAGGTAGGTAAGAATGGGGCCAGGGTGTGACTGAGATGGCACCAGACTGATGAATAACCAAAATACTTACCAGTGGATCTAAACACCATCCCACACTTCACATGTGATGTGAAGCCATGTGATGAAAAACTACAGATGAAAAGCACAGGCCATTCAGGAAAATAATGAACAGAGACTTGCTAATTGCTGTTGGAGGGTTTTGTTGTTGTTTTGTTTTTTTTAATATGTTCTGTCATCTATAGAATGACATGCCTACAGATGCTCCAGTGGTGCAATCAGTTAGTGCCCGTTACTTACAGAATGACATGCCTGCAACATTTAAGCACTTCTGGTGAACTTGTCAATTGCCAGCAATTTTGGGGGGGGGATAAAAGACAGCATTTCAAATAAAGATGAGTATATAATCTAGCAACCCCATGCCTAAATATACACCCTACAGAAATTCTCACCCAAGAGATGTTTCCCATCATGTTAATGCCAGAATTGTTTCAAACACTGACATAAATCAGTTCTTAGGGCTAGTCACACAAATACTCAGAAGAAGCTGAATGAAAGGCTAGAGATAGAGATCTGTTTTGCTTCACTTTCTTAATGTGCATTAGGCCTTGGGTTCACCTCCTAGAACCACCACAACCAAAACAAACAAAAACCAAAAAAGAATAAATTAGAACTTGCTCATAAAATGGAAGGTAATGCTGAAGTGAAAATTAATTGCAGCCGCATATATCTATATGGATGAATTTCATAAGCATAAATTGAGATATGGGGCAAGGCAAGGAAAATAACAATATCTCAGTTACAGGCAGTCGAGGAAATGGAAAACAGAATCATTTATACAATTCATTTGTAAGACAATGATAAAGAAAAGCTAGGGAAAGTACAAAATTCAAGGCAGCAGCAGATCATCATGGGAAAGGGAAAAGAATGAGACCGTGGAGGGACAAAAGGCGAGGCACAGACCAGTAATACTCTATATAATTCCTAGACTGAGGAGTGGGGTAACTAACTGTTCATTTACTATGTTGCATGTGTATGTTATACAGTGATAAATTACTGAAATTATAATTCCAAAGACATTTTTCAGATAATGTATAACAGTTTTACAAATATCCAAAATCAATCTGAGCATAACATCCTTTATTTTATTTTTTAATTTATTTTTTATTTCTTCAAGTTACATCTCAATTGCAATCCCCTCCCTACTCCCCCCTCTAGTCCCACCTTCCCACCTTCTTCCCTTCAACACCCCCATCCCCTACCTTTTTTTTAACTTTAAGGTATATATTTTCCCCCCAACAACTCCCCCGTTCAGTCCAACAAATGGTTCTTTCTCTTATAACAATAAATACAATACAAAACAACAGAAATAAATAGGCCACAATTATGAGAGTTAAAGGGCTTAGCATACATTTCCAATGTCCAGTCCATACGTATTTGGCACCTGACTTTAAAATTTTACTATATAACCATCTCCATAAGTTCATGGTTCTATATCCAACTCAGCTTCCATCCTAACTTTCATCACCATCTTAAAAACATCTTCTTAGGCCGGGCAGTGGTGGCGCACGCCTTTAATCCCAGCACTTGGGAGGCAGAGGCAGGCGGATCTCTGTGAGTTTGAGGCCAACCTGATCTACAGAGTGAGTCCAGGACAGCCAGGGCTACACAGAGAAACCCTGTCTCGAAAAACCAAAAAAAAAAAAAATCTTCTTAGATCCAGAACATCCTCTTCATTCCTAAACAACTCAAAATTTAACTATGAGACTCTAGCTATCTAGTCTTCAACCACATCAGAGACCTGAGAGGGATAAATATACCTGATTATATAGGAAGTGCAAGGCCAGTAGCTTCCAAAACTAAGAAATGACATACAACTGGCTGCCTGGACAGTTCCCAATTCCTCTCCATACATTACAGCATCAATCTTCAGCCGTTTGGCCCTGTTTCTCTGACAGACATTGATTATAAAGCAGGAATTATGAAAGACTTGCCTACCCTGGCTTGGCAGAGCTAGGCTGTCGACTTACCTGCTTCCAAGTTTTGTCCTTTTTGGACAGCAGTCTGTCTACAGTTGAAGCAAGGGATTTTTCTTGCCATGAGATAGGCTTGCCACTAATTCAACCATCTCCAATTGGAGATTCTTTGATGCTCATCTTCTACTTGGAGTGGAATAGGGGGTGCTGTCAGGAGCTGACATGTCTTAATATCAAAAAAAATCTTAAGTTAAGAAAACATCTTTGAATGTCATATTCTGCATATCCCTTGAGGTTTTTGAAGACCACCAATCTGTCTCCTTATATTTGGATAAGCAAATGTTGCTTGTCTCTTAGCCACTTGATTTCTGATGAACTTAGAAAATAACTGTGATAGACTGGCCTAGTACCTAACAAAATGACATGTTTGAATGACTATTAGTTTGCATTTCTTAATTATCCTAAACAATTTATGAAAGTTGCTAACAAAAGTCCAAGATTTCACATTTCATTTTTAAGCGTTAACTAGGTACAATACCTTAAAAAGAGGTAACCTTAATTTTGTATCAATATACAATGATCAATACCAATGTGGCCAAATATAATCTTAATTTTGTGTCAATATAGAAAGATCAATACCAATGTAGCCCAATATAATCTTAATTTTGCATAAATATACAAAGATAAGTACCAATTTAGCCAAATATAATCTTAATTTTGTATGAATATACAAAGGTATAAGGGCATATTCAATAATTTGTCCTTTTCTCTTTTTCATTCCTATATTATGTCTATATCCCATTTTTTCAAGTCTGTTCACCCCTACATAGGAGAGAAAGAAGGATACAGAAAAGAAAAAGAGAGGAGTCCCTGGGTCTAACCTCCAAAACCTAATTAACATTAACCATTAAACACCTTGTAATCTCTCCCCCTCCATAACAAGATTGTCTATAACCCATCAAATGACCAAAGGAGGGAAAATCACCCACCACACCTTCTGGAGATGGGACATTGCTCTCTTAAAATGACTTCCTGCTGAATTGGGATGTAGTAAACCTGTTTGGGGACCAAATAAAAATGGAAAAATGGTTAAAAATGTTAATAGAATGATTTGATGTTCAGTCCTTTTGTGCTCAGCTATTTAAATGCCCTAAGAAGTTTGTAGACAGAAGCTGAACTTCAGGGCTTTACTGGAGTTCTGGCTGGAGCAGTCTGTGGAACTGAACAATCTTGGCGATTTTGAGTTGTTGTGGTTGTAGACTTTTGAGGAAACAGCTATTGAGGAAGTCTGCAAGGCTGGATCGTCTGGGCTACTTGTCTTCTTGGGTGTCTGATCTGTTTTCTTCTGAGGTTTCAGTTGTCCAGTTGTCCCTGGATTCCTTAGAGAGATGTTTTAAATCTCCTGGAAAGATAAGAACAGAGCCCTGACCTAATCCTAACTCAGGGATACTACTTGTTTTGGGGTGGGGGTAGGGGGTCAGGTAATATTTTTCCTGGAGCAAATTTGGTTTTTTGAAAATATAGAAAGTATTATCTTTCAACTGAGATTAAAAAAGAAATTATTTTGATATTTTAGAACTAAACAAACCTTTAAGTGTATATATTTTGAGATCTCAAAGGACAATTCGCTTTGAATTTCAGCATGCCTTTTGTGAGTGAGTAGCTTTTAAACTTAAATCCTTCCAAATCCTATGTGTCTGTCTCTGTATTCTAAGTATTGGGATCAAAGGCATGTGATTCTCATGGAATTAAGATGTGGACCACCACCCCTGGATTGAAGTTTTTCTCTATTTAGAGATTACTTTGTGTCAGGCTGACCTTGAACTCCAAGATCTGCATGTTTCTGTCTCTAGTGTGTTGGGATTAAGGTGTATCCTTCTCAAATGATGGGATTAAAGGTGTGCACCATCACCACCCTGTTCCTTGTAACTCTAGAATTTATAAGACAACTAACTCTATAATGATCCTCCTGTCTCTGCTGGAGTTAAAGGCATAGGTTAACACCACACATTTCATATATTTTACCTTAGCTCCAAATTTTTTCAACTCTTGGAGGTTTAGAAAACCAGGATGAGCTGCAGTAACCTTTAATTTATTTACAGTATTTTAAACTTCTTACCTGCTTTTTAATGCCAAACAATGAAAATATCCTTTATATCTACAAAAAAAAAAAAAAAACTTTTAAGCTGCTATCAAGTTTGTGTAAGCTATGTGGCCACCTGCAGTCTAACATTCCAATCTGAAATTAAGGCCATTTTTCCTTTCATGCCAGTAAGGCAAGTATAACTTTGGTAAATTATAGTTTGGAAATTTTATATTGTATTTTATTATATTTTTAAAGCTTATTACTTTTTTCTTAAAAAAGTATTATTTTGTTTTCTCAAGGTACTTCTAGAACATAGTTTCTTCCCTCCTCCCCTCCTCCCTTCCTCCTCCTTCCCTCCCTCCCTCATTGTTCCTCTACTTGTTCCTTCTCCTCAGATGAGGTGGGCCCTCACATATCATAATCCCTCAGTTCTTCAGACATGTATGGGCCAAGAGCTTCCACTTGTACTGGGGCTTGATATGGCTCACCATCTACGGCTAGGTGTTCCACTAACCTCCAGCAGATTCCATGACTCAGTGCTAGGTGAAGTTTTTCCTAGAATAGATATGCTAGGTTCCTATGTATTTGGGTCCGTGGGTTGTAGGATAGTTATCCTGTGATGTATGGTTAATATCCATTTATAAGAGAGTACATACCATGTTTATCTTTCTGGGACTGTGTCAGATCACTTAGGATGAGCTTTTCTAGCTCCATCCATTTGGTTTCGAATTGCATGGTTTCCTCATTTCTGATAGCTGTGTAGTATTCCATTGTATAAATGTACCACATGTTTTTTTATCCATTCTTCAGTTGAGGGACATCTGGGTTGCTTCCAGTTTCTTGCTATTACAACTAAAGTTGCTACGAACATTGTTGAGGCAATGTCCTTGTGGTTTCGTTTTGAATCTTTTGGATATATGCCCCAGAGGGGTATGGCTGGGTCTTGAGGTAGAACTATTCCCAATTTTCTAAAATATCTCCAGATTGATTTCCAAAGTGGTTGCACAAGTTTGCACTCCCACCAGCAATGGGAGAGTGTTTCTCTTTCTCCACATCCTTGCCAGCATGTGTTATCATTTGAGTTTTTTATCTTAGCCATTCTGAAGGGTGTGAGACGGAATCTCAGAGTTGTTTTAAGTTGCATTTCCCTGATGACCAAAGATTTTGAACATTTCTTCAAGTGCCTCTCAGCCTTTAGAGATTCCTCTTCTGTGAATTCACTGTTTAGCTTTGTACCCCATTTTTTGATGGGGTTACTTGATTTTTTGGTATTTAATTTCTGATAGCTGTGTAGTATTCCATTATATAAATGTACCACAGGTTTTTTTATCCATTCTTCAGTTGAAGGACATCTGGGTTGCTTCCAGTTTCTGGCTATTACAAATAAAGCTGCTATGAACAAGGTTGAGGCAATGTCCTTGTAGTTTCGTTTTGAATCTTTTGGATATATGCCCCAGAGGGGTATGGCTGGGTCTTGAGGTAGAACTATTCCCAGTTCTATATTTCTTCATTTCTTTATATATTTTGGATATTAGCCCTCTGTCAGATGTTGGGTTGGTGAAGATCCTTTCCCAGTCTGTAGGCTGCCGTTTTGTTCTAAGGACAGTGTCCTTTGCCTTACAGAAGCTTTTCAATTTTATAAGGTCCCATTTATTGATTGTTTGTTTTAGCACCTGAGCTATTGGTGTTCTGTTCAGGAAGTTGCTACCAGTGCCAATGAATTCCAGGCTTTTCCCAACTTTCTCTTCTATTAATAATGTTAGTGTGTCTGGATTTATGTTGAGGTCTTTGATCCATTTAGACTTAAGTTTTGTACAGGGTGATAAGTATGGATCTATTTGCATTCTTCTACATGTTGACATCCAGTTAGACCAGCGCCATTTATTGAAGATGCTTTCCTTTTTCCATTGTATGGTTTTGGCTTCTTTGTCAAAAATTATGTGACCATAGATGTATGGGTTTATTTCTGGGTCTTCAACTTGATTCCATTGGTCAACTGGTCTGTTTCTACACCAGTACCATGCTGTTTTTATTACTATTGCCCTGTAGTACAGCTTGAAATCTGGGATGGTGATACCTCCAGATGTTCTGTTATTGCACATGATTGATTTAGCTATTCTGGGTTTTTTGTTATTCCATATGAAGTTGAGAATTGTTTTTTACCAGATCTGTAAAGAATTGAGTTGGTATTTGGATAGGAATTTCATTGAATCTGTATATTGCTTTTGGTAGGATGGCCATTTTTATTATGTTGATCCTACCTATCCATGAACAAGTGAGATCTTTCCATCTTCTGATATCTTCTTCAGTTTCTTTCTTTGGGAACTTGAAGTTCTTATCATACATGTCTTTCACTTACTTGGTTAGAGTTACCCCCAGGTATTTTATAATATTTGTGGCTATTGTGAAGGGTGTTGATTCCCTTATATATTTCTCAGCCCATTTATATTTTGTGTAAAGAAGGGCTACTAATTTTTTTGAATTGATTTTGTATCCAGCCACCTTGCTGAAGGAGTTTATCAGCTGTAGGAGTTCTCTGGTGGAATTTTTGGGGTCACTTATGTATACTATCATATCATCTGCAAATAGGGATACTTTGACTTCTTTCTTTCCAATTTGTATCCCCTTGATCTCTTTTAGTTGTCTTATTCAAGCTAAAAATTCAAGTACTATGTTGAAGAGATATGGAGAGAGTGGGCAGCCTTGCCTTGTCCCTGATTTTAGAGGAAATGCTTTAAGTTTCTCGTCATTTAGTTTGATGTTGGCTATTGGCTTGCTGTAAATTGCCTTTATTATGGTTAAATATGGTCCTTGTATGCCTGATCTCTCTAAGACTTTTATCATGAAAGGGTGCTGTATTTTGTCAAAAGCTTTTTCAGCATCCAATGAGATGATCATGTGGTTCTTTTCTTCCAGCTTGTTTATGTGGTGGATTACATTGATGGATTTTTTTAATGTTCAACCACCCCTGCATCCCTGAGATGAAGCCTACTTGATCATGGTGTATGATACTTTTGATGTGATCTTGGATCCAGTTTGCAAGTATTTTATTAAGTATTTTTGCATCCATGTACATAAGGGAAATTGTTTGAAATTTTCTTTCTCCGTTGGGTCTTTGTGAGGTTTAGGTATCAGGGTGACTGTGGCCTCATAGAATGTGTTTGGCAGTATTCCTTCTGTTTCTATGTTGTGGAAGAGTTTGAAGAATATTGGTGTTAGCTCTTCTTTGAATGTCTGGTAGAATTCTGTGCTGAAACCACCTGCCCCTGAGCTGGTTTTTTTTTTTTTTTTTTTTTTTTTTTTTTTTTGGTGGGAAGACTTTTAATGACTTCTTCTATTTCCTTAAGGGTTAAAAGACCGTTTAATTTGTTTACCTGTTCTTGATTTAACCTTGGTAGGTGGAATCTTTCAAGAAAATTGTCCATTTCATTTAGATTTTCCAATTTTGTGGAGTACAAGTTTTTGAAGTAGGACCTAATGATTCTTTGGATTTTTTCAATGTCTGTTGTTCTTTCCTCCTTTTCATTTCTGATTTTGTTGATTTGGGTATTTTCCCTCTGCCTTTTAGTTAGATTGGCTTGTCTATTTTGTTGATTTTCTCAAAGAACCAACTCTTGGTTTTGTCGATTCATTGTAATGTTCTTTTTGTTTCTAATTTGTTGATTTCAGCCCTGAGTTTGATAATTTCATCTCTTCTGCTCCTCTTGGCAGTGTTTGCTTCTATTTGTTCTAGCTCTTTCAGGTGTGCTTTTAGGTGACTAGTATGGGAACTCTCCAGTTTCTTTTTGAAGGCACTTAGTGCTATGAACTTTCCTCTTAGCACTGCTTTCAATGTGTCCCATAAGTTTGGGTGTGTTGTGCCTTCATTTTAATTGAGTTCTAAGAAGACTTTAATTTCTTTTTTTATTTCTTCCCTGACCCAGAGGTCATTGAGTAGAGAGTTCTTCAGTTTCCATGCTTTTGCAGGCTCTCTGTTGTTTTGTTATTTTTGAAGTCTAGCTTCATTCCATGATGGTCTGATAAGTTAAAAGGGGTAATTTTCCTGTATCTGTTGAGGCTTGCTTTGTGACCGACTATATGGTTGATTTTGGAGAAGGTTCCATGAGGTGCCGAGAAGAAATGTTTTGGGGTGAAATGTTCTGTAGATATCAATTAGGTCCATTTGATTCATGACATCTGTGAGGTTCATTATTTCTCTGTTTGGTTTCTGCATCGTTGATCTGCCCAGTGGTGAGAGAGGTGTGTTGAGGTCTCCCACTATTAATGTGTGAGGTTCAATGTGGGATTTGAGCTTCAGTAGTGTTTCTTTAATGAATGTGGGTGGTCTTCCATTTGGGGCATAGATGTTCAGTATTGAGATTTCATCTTGGTGGATTTTTCCTTTGATAAGTATGTAGTGTCCTTCCCCATCTCTTTTGATTAATGTTGGTTGAAAGTCCAATTTATTGCATACTAGAATGGCCACTCCAGCATGTTTCTTGGATCCATTTGCTTGGTATATCTTTTTCCAGCCTTTTACTTGGAGATAATGCCTATCTTTTTTGCTGAGGTGTGTTTCTTGTAAGCAGCAGAATGTGGGATTCTGTTTTTGTGTCCATTCTGCTAGCCTGTGACTTTTTATTGGGGAATTGAGTCCATTGATGTTGAGAAATATTAATGACCAGTGATTGTTACTTCCTGCCCTCTTGATGTTGGTGGAACTAGTATGTGAGTGAGCTTCTCTTATTTTGTTTTTTGCTGCAGGCATGCTATTTGCTTCCTGTGCTTTCTTGTGTGTAGTTAACCTCTTTGGGTTGGAGTTTTCCTTCCAATATCTTCTGTAGAGCTGGATTTGTGCATAGATATTGTTTGAATTTAGTTTTATCATGGAATATCTTGTTTTCTCCATCTATGTTGATTGACAGTTTTGCCTGGAATAGTGGTCTAACCTGGCATTTGTGGTTTTTTAGGGTCTGCAAGATGTCTGTCCAGGCCCTTCTGACTTTTAGCATCTCTGAGGAAAAGTCAGGTGTGATTCTGACAGGTTTGCCACTATATGTTACTTGACCCTTTTCCCTAGCAGCTTTTAATATTCTTTCTTTGTTCTGTACATTTAGTGTTTTGATTATTATGTGGCGGGAAGATTTTCTTTTCTGGTCTTATCTATTTGGAGTTCTGTAAGCTTCTTGTACAGTTATAGGCATCTCTTTTTTTTAGATTTGGGGAATTCTCTTCAATGATTTTGTTGAAGATATGTTCTGGTCCATGGAGCTGGGAATCTTCTCTTTCTTCTATTCCTATTATTCTGAGATCTTGTCTTTTCATAGTGTCCTTGAATTCCTGAAGGTTTTGTGTCAGGAGTTTTTTAGATTTTTACATTTTCTTTGACAGATGTATCAATTTCTTCAATTTTATCCTCTGTGCCTGAAATTATTTCTTTTATCTCTTGTATTCTGTTGGTGATGCTAGTGTCTGTAGTTCCTATTCTTCTTTTAAGGTTTTCCAGTTCTATGTATGTCTCAGATTGGATTTTCTTTATTGCTTCAACTTCCCTTTTCAGGTCTTCCATTCCTTTAAGCGCTTTATTCATTTCCATCACCTCTTTTGCAGTATTTTTTTGTTGCTGTCTGAGATATTTGATTTCCTCCCTTAGGCCTTCTATTATTAATATAAGCATAGGATTAATGTCATTTTCCTTTGTTTCAATCATGTTAGGATGTCCAGAGTTGTCTGTAGCATTATTGCTAGGTTCTGGAGACATCATATTGCTTTGGTTTTTTGTTTTTGTTTTTGCTTTTTTTTTTTAATCATGTTCTTGTGCTGAAGTTTTGTCATCTGATTGACCCTGGTGTTGTCTGTTTGTTTGTTTTGTCAGTTGACCTTGGTGCTCAGGAAAACTTCCTGTTTGGGGGTTGGGTGATCCTGAGATCCTAGTGTCCACCTCCAGGTTTTGGGCAGGTTCCTGTAACAGACTGGCTCTTGGAGAGTGACTGCCACTCTCCTCAACTGGTTGTGACCCAATTGGACCAATATAGAGGACCAATATAGTCAGGAGGAGGCTATCCTCTGAGGACCTAGGAGCTGGCTGGTCTCCTCAGAAAGGCAGGTAGAGCTGTGGTTTGGCCTGTGTTCTCCCCTCACTGACACAGTTGTTCTGGTTCAGCAGCTAGGTTAAACGTGCAGACAGGGAGCTCCACCCAAGACGGGTGCCAGCCTCAGTGTGCCTGTTTCTGACTTCTGCAAACGCTTGGGTCCTAGGGTGAGTGACCCACCCCAATACTTGTGGAGAACACACAGTCGCCGGCTCTGTTTGTCAGTCCTGGCTCCTAATTGCTTTGCTCTGACTGAGTTAGGTCTCTGTCACTCAGCTACAGTACACACTGTGCCGCCATGTTGGGAACTCAAGAAAGAAAATCTTACTTACCTTTGCTCTTGTGGTCTGGCTGCTTTTCCCTCTTGGGTGTACAGGTCCACGTGCAGGCTGGATATCAGGTAGACAGGCATGAGTGCTGATCTGTGGCTGGAGCAGTGGGCTAAATCTGCCTGTGGGCTAGATCTGCTCTAGCTGGTACTCCCCTCCAGGTGGATGACCAAGCTGGCTGATCTCAGGGTGGTCTTCCCGGGATCTGCGTGAGCTGTTTCCCATGGTGACCAGTCTCAGTGTTCACTGCAGAAATTCAGACACCGTCTGTGTTTCACAGTCGGCTACGGGACCTCACATTCACTCCACAGTGACTAATCTAATTTACCTACTACTCAGATGCTCTATGGTCGGCACCATCTTGGATCCCACCACATCTTTTATTTTAATTCTTTAATGATGGAAACAGAAATATACCTGAAAGCAAAGCATGTGGAAAAACCATTTGTTCTTCCCTGTCTTGTATCATTCCTCAAACTTGACCTCCTGCCCAGCTTTGCATTTCAGAGCTAGGTCTCCAAAGGTCCAACTTTGTTGACAACAGTGTTGTCCAAGGGGATAGCCACAGAGTACTTTGTGGGTGTGAGGTGATTGTAGTTATAAACTTTGACAAAGACTTGATCTTTGATCTCTTGGTGGTTTTCTACTTGCCCGTGGCACTGTGACTTTTCAGGGATAGTGGTCAATTCCAACCACAGTGTGTGACTGTAAGGGAAGTCTGAGGTACCATCATCATCAATGTTCTTCACGATGACGGCTTTGTGTCTGGGGTAGCGTCCAGCTATAAACAGCACCTCTTTCCCAGGTTTCATGAACTTGCTCATTTCTGCCACAGGCAACCAACACCAGCAGAAAGGAAAGAAGGACTTGACCGTGACATTTTAATGGACCAAAATGTTGTGGCTCTATCACATCTGGACTTGGAATGATTTAATTCTGTGGTCAGAGCTTAACTGCTAACTCACATGAATTCTGGTTCTCCAAGGTTATTGGCTACTGGATGAGTCTGCCTGACTATCTCAATATGTCTATAAATTCACCTTTGTTATGTTCTGATTTTTATATGTAATAGGAATAGCAGTGAACTCATTTTTAAAAGTTATTTCTTTTCCAAAATGGTATCCACTAGAAGCATAAATCATAGTGCTTTACATACACACACAGTATGATGAAATTCATAATATGAAAATGGCAAGATATGAATGCATAGAAAAATTAAACTATAAGAAAGGAGATCATTTGCATGACTGTACTAAATAGCAATGCATATCTTGGACCAGCCTCTTAAACTCTCAGATCTTCAGTAGATCTTTTTATCGGAATTATGTGCATTAGAGCCTAAGGCTTAATAATAATAGTAAAGAAATGTGTTCGGTTGTGATCCACACTGCTTAGGCATTTGTTTTTACTATAGTCTAACTTTACTAATTGCTTCCAACAAAGAGAAGATGGTCAGATCTTCTAGCAGTGTGTGAGATTTTTCCATTGGACTGCATATCTCTTCACTGGCCTCTACTACTTCCTGCCTGAAAGACTTGGTCTTTCTGGTGGAATCCTTTCCCAGTGGGATTTCAGACTAGTTGAACCAATGTAGAGCATTGAGAGATCAGAGGAATGGAGGAAAGAGATTGAATTATTTATTTGTTCTTCAGGTTTTCCCTTGTGGCAGCATGGAGGGCCAACTGTGTCTATGACAGAGCTTTTCATATACAGCCTTCTGTCTTTGGGTCCCAGAAATTGATGCTTCTCATTTCTTCAGGCCATCAGACATTCTGAGCTAGGACCCCTCTTCTACTCTCAGAATGTTTGGAAGTATAGTCATACATAGTCTCTCCCTAGAAAAAAGAACAAATTTCGCAAGAACGAGTACAGTGTGTAAGGAGATAGTAACAACAAAATGACAGATCAGGGGACTCCTAAATCCCCTCACACTCTCATCTGCTCTGCCCTTCCTGCCCTTCCCTCTGCCCCATCCTCAGGACCACATGCATCCAATCAATCCCCAGGGGTGGTCAAGTGTTCCGGGATTCTCACCCTCAGCACAAGAGAGGAATGCAATAGTAAGACCTCCCTTGGTCTCCAGTTGAGTTGCTTACACCCTCCAGTCACTAGATGTAAGAACCAAAACAACAAACACACAGCACATTTTGAAAAAAGCCTCACCTTCCTCTGAAAAGGATGCTATCCCCTTTTGAGTTTAATGTGGACATGTTATTTTGCTGAAATGTGTTCTCACCACATGGGATAAAAGGAAAAATAGGGAAAGATAGGGCTAGAAGGATGTGAAGTATTAAGGGGATAAAAAGTAAAAAAAAAAAAAAAAAAAAAGAGTGGTCACCAGAGAATCGAGTGGTGTCCAGAGAGAAGGGGGGGTTTAAGGATACCACAAACTAAAAGCCCCAAAGCTGAGAAGTGGCCTCTGTGGAACTAAAATAAGGCCAATGTGATGTCTTATCTGCCATAGTGAAATCCCTGATCAGGTGCGGTGCAGAACTTCTGGCCACATTACAGAGTTTAACCTTTCTTCTAGATAAAGAGCTGGTCATCGGAGAGGTCAGTGGAAGGGCAGATTAGTGAATGACAAAATATTTGGTTGAGACTGAGAAATGGGCTGTGTGATCTGTGCTATCATTTCACTTCTCCGGCTTGTTGCACTTAAACTTTTCTTTTTAATTATCATACAATATATGTTAAGCATGTTTTCCCCCAAATCTTCCCACCTCCCTATCCATATGACTTTATGTTCTCTTGCCCTACCCCTCTCTCCTCTTAAAAAGCAAACAAAAACAAGAAACACACACACACTGAAGACATCTACAAAAATCAAAATAAGCAAGCAAAAATCCAGTAAGACAAAAAAAATGCCCATAAAAATGAGATGTAAAAAGAACAAATATGTCACTGAGCTCCTTTTGTTGTGGCCAACTACTCCCTGTGGCCTGCACTGAAGTGTGGCTAATATACCCAGTCCTTTGCCAGTGGGTATCAGTCTCAGAACCTTCTTGATTAGGTCTCATATGCAATCTCCACTCATAATGCTAGAACTCCTTCTGGCTTGAACCTGTGCAGGCCTTCTACATGTTGCTATAGTTTCTGTGAGCTCATATGTGCATTAGTCCTGTTGTGTTTGGAAGACACTATTTCCTTGGGGCTCATCCATCTCCTCTGTCTCTTACCACCTTTCTTCCTATTCTTACACTTAGATCCTGAGCCTTGAGAGGAGGGGCCTGATGTAGACAACCCATTTATAACTGAGTGCTCTGAAGAGAGAGCTCTCTCATTCTGTGCATTGTCCAATTTTTTTTTGAGTCTCTGTATTAGTTCCTATCTACTGCAGAAAGAAGCTTCTCTGCTGAGGGCTGATCGAGTCACTGACCTATGAGTATAGCAGTATGTCATTAGGAGTCATTTTATTGCTATCTTCCTTTAGCAGAACAATTATTAGGTTTACCCCTAGGCCCATGGTCTATCTAGTCTTGGGTTCTTGGCCAATTTAGTAGTGTCAAGTATTGGTTCTATCTAATGGAGCAGACCTTAAATCCGATCAGAAAGTGGTTGGTTACTCTCATATTTGTGCCACTATTGTACAGTGACCTACAAGCAGGTCATTATTGTAGGCCCTAGGGTCTATAGCTGGGAGATATTGATGATTACCTTTATCCTCCAGTAGCATGCAGAATACCTTCCAGTACCATGAATCCTAGTTAGTAGAGATGAAACTTCTAGTTGGGCATCAGTTCATATTGAGCGGCATATGTAAGTTTTGTCTTCAGCAATGGGGCCACACCATTAGGTTATGGGGAGTAACAACCTTTACAGTAGCCTGTTGTGTTTGGAGGTTTCCATGGGGGCCCTTTTGGCCAATAACTCAACAAAATGTAATCCATTCCTGACACTGGAGGTTTTACTTGGTGGCATAAGATGTCTAGTTGGGGCATTATCTCTCCTATTATTTTGTGAATGCATTTAGATTCCTTTCATAAATGTATACATTTTAAGAAGCTTCTACAGTAGACAGTTTTCATAGATATTTTCAAATAATCTTTAGTGTGAGTTGACATATTCCCTCTTTTACCCTTCTCCTTCAATTCCCTTCCTACTTAACCTTCCTTTTCTAGTTTCTCCTTTGTCTTTCCATAACAATATATTCTATTTCCCCTTCCTTGGGAGGTTGTCTTCTCCTACCTAGTTCCTTACCAGATACCTAACCTCTATGGTTATTCTGAGTGTAGCACACATGGAAAAGGCCTGGAGGCTATAGTCTACATTGATGGTGTGATGTTATCCACGCTAAATGTTAATTAATTGGTCCTAGAGGCCAGCTTGCTGTCTGTTACTTTCTCTGATTGGCTGAATAAATGCTGAGGCCTGAGATTAGGCAAAGACAGAGTTAGGCAAGACTAAGGCATGGGCTTCTAAAGCAGAGGTTCATGGGTAAGAGAGCCTCCAAGACAAGCAGCAAGAGCAGGAAGAAGGAGACACATGATGGGGTAGATGAAAGAAGTGGCCTGGAACACTGGCATAGCATGGAGAATAGCAGTCCAAAGGGACATATGTATATATGGGGTCATATTTGGGGAATAGAGTTAAGAGCTAGCTTAGATGGGCTAAGATTTCACAATCTGGGCCAAGGCTTGATAAAATACATAAGGTGTCTGTGTGCTAATTTATAATGGCAGGTTAAGGATTAACAACTGCCTACCAATTAAATACAGTTTAAATACTAACAAATAATTTAATTAGCCATTTTTCTACACTACATAAAAGAGAATACAAACCATCTTTATCTTTGAGGTTCTGGGTTACTTCACTCAGGAAAACTTTTTCTTACTCCATCCATTTACTTGTCAATTTTATTTTTCTTAATAGTTGACTAATATCCCATTGTGTAAATGTGCCACATTTTTATTATCCACTCATCAGTTGACTAATATCTAGACTGTTTCTGATATCTGGCTGTCATGAACAAACCAACAATAAACATGGATGAGCAAGAATCTCTATAGTAGAATGTACACTCCTATGAGTCTACATTCAAGCATGGTATAGCTGGATCTTGAGACAGATCAATGTTTACCTTCTGAGAAGCTTCCACACTGGTTTCCATAGTGGGGTATAAGTATGCACTCCCAGCAGCAATAAATAAGTGTTCCCATTTCTCAGCATATTCATCAGTATGTGTTATCATTGTTTATTGGTCTTACCATTCTGACTGTTATAAGATGAAATCTTCAAGTAATTTTGATTTGAATTTCCCTGTTGGCTAAGTGTGGTGGTTTGAATGAATGAGAATTGCCACCATAGATGGCCATATGTTTGAACTGCTTGGTGAAACTGCTTGGTGAACAGTTGGTGAAACTGTCTGGGAAGGATTAGGAGGTGTGGCCTTGTTGGAGGAGATATGGCACAGGTGATGGGCTTTGAAGTTTCAAAAGTCTATGCCAGGCCAAGTCTCTCTCTCTCTCTCTCTCTCTCTCTCTCTCTCTCTCTCTCTCTGCCTGTGGACCATGATATAAGATTTCAGCCCTATACCTGCTTTCTTGCCTGCAGCCATGCTTCCTCCCATGTTGATGACTGACTAATCCCTGAGACTGTAAGCAGCCTCCAATCAAATGCTTTATATGAGTTCCCTTCCTCATAGTGTCTCTTCACAGCAACTAAGTTCACACAACTAAGACACTAAAGATGAGGGACATTTCTTTAAGTATTTCTCAGCCAATTATGTTTCATCTTTTGAGAACTCTTATTTAGTTTCTGTACCCCATTTTTGTTTTTATTTCTTCAAGTTATTTCTCAATCATAATCCCTTCCCTCCTCCCCCTTTTGGTCCCACCCTCCTACCCTCTTCCCCCTCACCCTCCTGCCTGATTTTTTTTTAAGTTTAAGGTGTATCTTTTCCTCCAACAGCTCCCCCTTTTAGTTCAATAAAAGGCTCTTTTTCTTTTCTTTTTTTGTTTTTTGTTTTTGTTGTTGTTGTTTATTTGTTTGTTTCCAAGACAAGGTTCCTTTGTGTATACCTGACTCTCCAGGACTCACTTTGTAGACCAGACTAGCCATGAACTCACAGAGATCCACCTGCCTCTGCCTCCCTAGTTCTGGGATTAAAGGCATGTGCCACCATACCTGGCAATTAAAGACAGCTGTGAACTGCCATGTGGGTGCTGGGATTTGAACCCGGGTCCTTTGGAAGAACAACCAGTGTTCTTAACCACTGAGCCATCTCTCCAGCCCAAAAGGCTCTTTTTCTTGTAACAAAAAATACAATACAAAACAATAAGAACACTTAGGCAACAATTATGAAAATTATAACATATAACATACATTCCCAATGTCCAGTCCAATATGTATTTGGCAACTGATAATAATGTTCTATTATCTACCTCAATGAGTTTAGAGTTCTATATCTAACTCAGTTTCCATCATAATTTGCATTACCAGTTTAAAGACATCTTCTTAAACCTAGATCATCCTTTTAATTCCTAAGCAACTTAAAATTTAACTGTGAGACTATAACTATCTAGTCTTCACCCACATCAGAGACCTGATAAGGATAAATATATCTGAATAAACAGGAAGTACACAGCAAGCAGCTTCCAAAACTAAGAAATGACAGACAACTGCCTGGACAGTCCCCAATTTCTCTCTATAATATTGTAGCATCTATCTTCAGCCTTTTGGCCCAGTATCTCTGACAGACATTAATTGTAAGGCAGGAATTATGAAGGACATGCCTACCCTGTCTTGGCAGAGCTAGGCTGTTGACTTACCTGATTCCAAGTTTTGTACTTTTTGGACAGCGTTCTGTCTACAGTTGAAGCAAGAGATATTTCTTGCCCAGTAACAAGCTTGCCACTAATGCAACCATCTCCAAATGGAGATTCTTGGATGCTCATCATCTACTTGGAGTAGAACAGGAGATGCTGTCAGGAGCTGACATGTCTTAATATCAAAAAAATCTTGTTAAGAAAAAGATCTTTGAATGCCATATTCTACAGATCTCTTGAGGTTTTTGAAGACCACCTATCTATCTCTGTATATTTGGATAAGCAAGTGTTGCTTGTCTCTTAACAACTTGATTTCTGATTAACTTAGAAAACATCTATGATAAACTACAGTAGTACCTAACAAAATGAGATGTTTGAATGACTATTAGTTTGCATTTCTTAATTATCCTAAATGGTTTATGACAGTTGCTATCAAAGTCCCAAAACTTCACATTTCATTTTTAAGCATTACCTAGGTATAATACCTTAAAAAGAGTTAACCTTAATTTTGTATCAATATACAAAGATCAATACCAATGTAGCCAAATATAATCTTAATTTTGTATCAATATACAAAGATATAAGAGCATATTCAATAATCTACCCCTTTTTCTTTATCATTCCTATATTATGTCTATATCCCATTTTTTTCCTCAAGTCTTTTCCCCACTACATAAGAGTGAAAGAAGGATACAGAAAAGAAAAAGAAAAAAATTCCTGGGTTTAACCTACAAGACGTATTTAGCAAAACCATTTAATAACTTGTAACCAATACCCCTAAATAAAAACAAACATCTATAACCCATCAAATGACCAAACGGAGGGGAAGAGAATTACCCACTCCACCTTCTGGGAATGGGATGTCACTCTCTTAATATTACTTCCTGCTGATTTGGGACATAGGAAACCTATTTGGGGCCCAAATAAGAATGGAAAAATGGTTAAGCAAGTTAATAGTAACATCAAATGTTCAGTCCTTTTCTTTGTTTTGTTTTTCTGAGACAGGATTTGTCTGTGTAGCCCTAGCTGTCCTGGACTTGCTTTGTAGACCAGGCTGGCCTTGAACTCACAGAGATCTGCTTGACTCTGCCTCCCGAGTGCTGCTGGGATTAAAGGCATGCGCCACCACACCCAGCCTGAAAATTTTATATTTTACTTTTATTACATTTTTAAAGTTTAGTTACCCTTTTTTAAAATTAATTTGGTTTTTTTTTCAAGTTACCTCTAGAACATAGTTTTCTCCCTCCCCTCCCAGCCCTTCCTTTCCTCCCTCCCTCCATCTGCCCCTCCCTCATTATTCCTCTTCTCAGTACTCTCCTTCTCCTCAGATGAGGTGGGCCCGCACATATACTCCCTCAGTTCTTCAGTCATGTGAGAGCCAAGAGCTTCCTCTTGTACTGGGGCTTGATATGGCACACCAGCCATGGTAAGGTGTTCCACTAACCTGCAGCAGATTCCATAACTCACTGCTGCTGTACTCCATTTTTAAACTGTTTTATTTGTTTTTTGTTATCCAGGTTTTTAAGCCTTTTATGTATTTTATATAATGACCCTCTATAAAATTTATAATTGGTAAAGATTTTTTTCCATTCCCTAGACTGTTGCTTTCTCAAATGATTCTGTCCTTTGGGCACAGAAGCTTTTAAACTTCATTTGGTCCCAGTTATTAATTGTGCTCTACATTATGAGTTCCTACATTCTGAGTGTCCTGTTTCAAAAGACTTTTCTTGTGTGAATGAGTTGATGCCTATCCCCCACTTTCTTTTCTATCAGACTCAAGGTATTTGGTCTTATGTTGAGGCAATATAGTTTGATTAGCACCATGTTTTGACAATGCTGTCTTTTCTCTAGTGTGTATTATTGGCTTTTTAATAAAAAAAAATCAAATCTACATATTTGTGTGGTCTTTTATCTGGGCCTTCAATTAGATTTCATTGATCAAAGTGTTTGTTTTGTGTTAATGCCATGCTCTTTTTATTACCATACCTCAAAGTGTATAATAGTACAATTTGAAATTTAGGATGGTGATACCTCCAGCAGGTCTGTTATTATTCAGGATTGTTTTAGTTCTTGGTTCTTTATGTCTTCATAAGAAGTTCAAAATTAAATTATCTATTTCTATGAAGAACTGTGTTATTCCCTTTAAATATGTTGTATCATATAGTACATATTGTTCCATTGAGAAATTTCTGCTTTTCTCATTACTCTATCACTAGCACCATTTATTCATTACAAAGTATTTATTGAATGTCAAATATTCTACCATGATTTTGTCAAAATGCCTCTGGGAGATGGAACTATCTCCATTTTCACAGAGAATCGTTGATTTAAGAAAAGGACCCTGGGGGCTGGAGAGATGGCTCAGCAGTTAAGAGCACTGGCTGTTCTTCCAAACGACCCAGGTTCAAATCCCAGCACCATATGGCAGTTCTAAACTGTCTGCAATGGCCCGGCATGGTGGCACATGCCTTTAATTCCAGCACTTGGGAGGCAGAGGCAGGTGGATCTCTGTGAGTTCAAGGCTAGCCTGACCTACAAAGTGAGTCCAGGACAGCCATGGGTACACAAAGAAACTCTGTCTTGAAAAACCAAAAAAAAAAAAGAAAGAAAGAAAAAAAAAAGAATTCTGCCATGGATGGGAGAAGGGCTTGGGAAGCTCCATGCCTGTCTGAGAAACTGTTAGCATTTGATGGTCACTAGGGGATGGGAAATATTTTTTGCTTCTGGACTTGTGGCCACTGGTAAGTTGCCCATGTTCTTTCAGGCAGCAATAATTGGACTCAATGGGAAAGGAAGGGAACTTCTTGGGGATGTCTCAGGACCAGGGAGTTAGGATAGATATAATCAAAATATATTGCAAATACCTATGAAATTGGCAAAGGATATGTATGTATGTATGTATGTGTGTATGTATGTATGTATGTATGAATATAAAAGAAAGGGGCCAGTAAGCTTGCTCAATAATTAAAGGGACTTGCTACCAAGGCTGGTGACCTGAGTTCAATTCAATCCCTGGCATTCACAAGGTAGAAAGAGAACACATTCCTTCAGATTGTCTTCTGACCTCTATGTACACCCCATGGTGTTAGAGGAGGGTCTAATGTATTGGTCCTTGAAGGCTGATTTCAGTGCTAGAGATCTGGTTACCGCCCTTTCTGAGACTCTCTTTGATTGGTTAATAAAAGTTGCTGATGGCCAATTAGCTGGGCAGAAAGAGTATAGGAAGGTAGGACTTCCTGAGACCTTGAAAAAAATCCTGGGTTTTACAGAAGAAGCCAGGTGGCTATGGCTGAGGATGTCCCACTGTGAGCTCTCTGTGACCCAAGAAGGTACAACAAGCCACGTGGTTGGTTGGGTTTAGGTGGTCTGGGATTAATTTAAGTGACCTAGTTGAGAGTCTGCCCAGCTAAGAGCTAATCATTGAAACATTAAAAGGTCTTGGTATATTTAATTACTGGGGAAAGGGTCAGCAGTCAAAGCAATCCAGGACTACTGGCCTCCCGCCAAGCACTGGTGGCTGTCCTTCCAGGCCGCTGACAATTCTGCTTGCTGGTCTAATTTAACAGTTTATTGTTATTAATAAGTATCCGGCAGCTGCACCACCTGGCTGTTCCTCCAGGCTTACAGGCCTCCAAAGCAAGTCAGGCCAGTCTTCAGCCAGGCTGCTGGTTGCCCTGCTACCCTAATATTAAAATTTATAGTTACTAATAAATATCATTAATAAAGTTGCAGTTTCACCATTGCATGTTATACACATGCATACACGCAAACACACAAAATAAAAAGAAAGACAGAAGGAAATGAGGGGACAGAAAGGGAGGGAGAGGAAAGGAGATACTTTGGAGTCAGTCAAGAATGCTCTGGATCCTGGTTTCTCTCTTTGCTAATTTATAATCATGAGCAAATGACTTAACTCATCAATTTAATGTGAACATAGTCAGACATTTTAAGTGCAATTTTTCCCTCAAAAAAAAAGTTCATTAAAGTCTGTTCCCCAGTATTTCTGAACATGGCTTTATTCAGAGACAGAGCAGAGATAATCAAGTTAAAAAGAAGGTTATAAAACAAGACCTCAGCATATCTGTGTAAAAGTAACTTTTATTTGCCTGATGCAATTGTCTCTGAGGCTAACTGCCTCTGTCTGCTAACCTAGGTCTGGTCCTGGAAGCTGGAAGATCTGCATGCCTCTGTCTCCTAAGTGCTCGGATTAAAGGCGTGTACCAACATGTCTGGACCTAAGCTTTTCTTTACCTCTGTACAATCTAATCCAGGCCTAGAATGTTTTCATCCTCTGAGACTTACTAGTGAATAAGCTCACCCTTTCTAGCTCTTTCTGAACTCTGGCTGGATGGTTCAACTCAGCTGCTCTGACTCAAACTCCTCTCCAAGCCGACTGATTCATCTGACTTTTCTCTCAGCACCTGACTGAATTGCTCTTCTTGGCCTCAAACTAACTCTAGCAATCTGTTCTAATCTTCTGGCTCCTCATTCTCTGGCTAATTCTATCTTCACCTATCCAGTTTGTTGTCTCTTCAACCTTTCTTTGTAAAACTCTCCCAGTAAAACTTCCCCTGAATTCCATGAACTGAACTGCCACCAACTCAACTCCACTGCACGGCCTCTCAACTCACTGACTCAAACAAACTGACTGACTAGAACCCAGAGATCTGCTTGCCTCTGTCTCCTAAATGCTGGGATTAAAGGCGTGTACCACCCCACCTGGACCTAAGCTTTTCTTTACCTGACACTTGCTCTATACCAGGCTGGCCTTGGACTCAGAGATCTGATTGCCTCTGTCTTGAGATCAAAGGCCTGTCTGTATTCCAGCCGGATCACACAGATCTAGAAGGTCTTTGGATGTGATCTCTCGCCAGAGCAGCCATGTTACTGGATTAAAATTCCTCTACATCTCTGGTCTCTCAATATAACCTGAAGTCACACAGGACAAGCACCATGTGAAGCAGAAGGCAAAAACAAGATGCTGCTTCTATGAGCCAAGGACTGCCAGCAAATCACTACAAGTAGAAGAGAGGCATGTGGCCGACACATCTTCCATATTTTAAAGCTTAGGCCTTTGACCTGGGATCTTGGATGAGATAAAACAAGTGTACAAACCAGAAATGACCTCACGTGGGTTCAACATGAGAGATACCAAATGGTTCTGCTGTGGCTTCTCCCAGTTTCTGTCTAGTAACCCCATTCTTGTTGCTGTCAACTTACATAAGGTAAGTGGACTCCTGTCTGGGCGAAGTATAAATGGTAAATGAGCAGAGAAGACCCTTGCCCTATCTTAACTAGTCTAACTGACACTGTAATGTATTGTTTGTAATGACACTCAACGTTCCTGAAGACTCTCGTGTAGGGGATTGCAGATCTTTCGCAGGCACTGCCTGATCACTTCTCCCAGCTGTCGTTTTGTCTTGGTCCCTAAGTTCTGCTTTTCTTGCCAGCCTGACACTGACCCTCCCCTAGGGAACTTCCTCTTTAACCTCAGCCCAAGTGCTGAGCACACACACAATTAGTTTTCAGCAAGCACTGGAGAAGCAGTGTACCATTCTAAAAAAGAGTTAATGAATCATTTTCAAACATTGTAAGTAAGAAATCACAGGGTAAACCATATAAGTTGAGGTCTAAGCACTTTTTCTCTTCCATTCTCATCTAGTCCACTCCTGGATTATAATTGTTGCTGGGTGGTTGTGCATTTTTGTCAGACATTTTTAAGTGCATAGGTGCACTGAATTTTTTAGTTTTTCCATATATATTAAAATACTAAATTACAACTAATTTAGGTATGTTACCAGTGAAAGGTTTCCTCTTTGTTCTTAAAGAATTCATCCAAGAAACAACCAGTTTAAATAGAAGTTTATTTAGTGAAGCATAGTACATACTCCAGAGAGAGATTGGCGTAAACTGACCAGAAGGGAAGTGGGTTGAAGTCCATTAGGTTCTGCATTGTAGACTTTAAAGAAGTTCTTATGAATGTTTTTAAGGTTGGTGGTATACATTTATGGTGGTAAAGTAACCCTTTTGCCTCCCAAGTTATGATGAACCAGATCTCCCTTTTATAGTTTTTCTTCCCGTGAGCCTCTTAAAAAACAAAGTTATAGTGTAAATGATATAATAATGAAGCCAGAGTCTTTGGGGAATGCAGACTCCTCAGTGGTATAAATAATGACACAAAAGCTTTTTAATATTTTAAAGCTTAGGCCTTTTACCTGGGCAGATTCCCAGACAGCTTTCTAGCTTAACCTGACTAATCCTGGTACTATGACCTGCCATGTGGTCAGCTCTACCTCTCTGCTCTTGTTCACATCTGCCTGATCACCTTCGTGTCCCACTGGTAAGTCTCCAGTCTTTGCTTTCTTTCTTCCCAGTGTGTGTGTGTGTGTGTGTGTGTGTGTGTGTGTGTGTGTGTGTGTG
>CAJQZJ010033152.1:3614048-3629127 GCA_907164525.1 Lophiomys imhausi
GTGTGTGTGTGTGTGTGTGTGTGTGTGTGTGTGTGTGTGTGTGTGTGTCTCCACTCTCTCTCAGAAATTCTGCCCTCCACTTTCTGCTCAGCTATTGGCCATCAGATCTTTATTACATCAAATAGACAAGTAATGAAGAATGGATGTTTACAAAATATAAGACTGCTGATGGGTCATAGAAATAACAATGCCAAGATCTGGCTAGTACTTAGTTCTCTGCTGGTTTAGCAATCAATAATTGAATACACAGAGATACACCTTCCCACAACGTACCCCTAAAAGATCCACCATTAGTGGGCATGTGTGGCAACTGGACAGTACCTTAGTATGTTCTGGGAAATAAACAATAACATAATTGCAATGTCGAGAATGTTAAAACACCAAGGAGCGTTCTCACTATCAGGAGACAGAGTTACCAAGAGGCAGCTGCAGTTTTTCTTGATCCTTCATGTCTAATTCCACGCTTAACAAGGAGACACCACTACAGCCACACAGCTACAGCTGTTCTTGGTTACCTCATACCTAACTCCTGGCCCAATGGGCCGAAGAGACCTAGCTGTAGTTCACTTGAGATTCATGAATGGGGCAGTTTCTAATCTGCAAAACAAAATGAGACTCAACACTTGAGAGTGCTAGACCAATATATTTCATAAAGTGAAACAAGTCTATGGAAAAGTATTGAAAGTGGTGGGGTGGCATCAAACCTTCTCCAAGGTAAGTCACTACCTTGCAAATAGAGTAGGATTCTCAGAACCCATGTCACAAGATGTCAGGTATGAACATGTGCCTTGTAATCCCAGGACTGGGATGTGGAGACAGGCAGATCACAAAGGCTCACCAATTGGTCAGCTTCACCTCTTTGAAAAGTTCTAAGTTTGACACTGTCTAAAAAAAAAAAAAAAAAAAAAAAAGGTTGATTGAATACCTAAAAGCAACACCTAAGTCTGTCCTCTGCTTTAAACATACATATACATACATACATACATACATGAATACACACGTGGATATGTATGCACATATACACAAACATACATGTGCACACATCCACAAAGACAGATACATAGACACATATATGTACATACACACATGTGCACACACACATCCACAAACACACATGCTTGCACACACACAAGTTAATCAGTTAATACCAGGTGGCAGGTCACATTTACATGTAAAAGCAGAGGGTGTGGACTCAGGCTGCAGTCCTCAGCTTTGGGATCTGTTTTGTTCAAGTTTCAATTTGATTATGTAGAATTTGGCTTGAGTGACACTATCTTGGTTTGGTCTGGTCAGTTGTGTTGAAACTCAGTCTAGAAACTAGTCTCAGGGGTCATTCAGATGGCTCAGGGGCTAGAGGCACTTGCCACGCAACAATACAAGCCTGACAATCCGAGTTCAGTTCTGCATAGCAACAACACAAAGGTGGAAGGAGGGAGCTGAGTCCACAAAGTTGTCCTCTGACCTCCATACCACACCTTGATAATAACTAACTTAAAAACCAGTTCCCCATAATTTTTCCCATTAAAACTGAATCTATCTAGCCATTATCATTGTTACTATATATACACACATATGTATGTGTGTGATTTTATATAGTTGTTTAATGTCATAATGTGGGTTCAGATATCTACACTGGGGTATTTAGGCTGTTCCCAAGCTTTACCATTGTAAATAAAGATACAATGCACACTTTTGTGCATATATTTTGCATATGTTGGGAGTGTTTCTTATTGGCTAAAGATCCAAATGTGCAATTACTGGGAACATTAGAGAGGTCCTCAACAAAGGATGCTCAGGAATACTCAAGTTATCATATTAATTCTGCCATTCCTACTCTGTGAAACGCTAAGCAGGTCACTTCAAGTCTCTGAAACTCTGTTACATCCTTTGGGGGGAAAAAAGGAGGGAACTTTCCCAGTCTGTGATTTTGCAAATATCAGAGGATAAAATGACTCAGCATGGCTGTTTTATGCATACGTTTGGTGCATTTGTTCTCAGTGTATGCCTCCTCATTTTGTTTCTTGTTTCAGTTTCCTTCCCTGGTCCTCTCTCTCTCCTCATCTTCTTTTGGGGCTTCCAGGGATCAAACAAAGGACCCACATAACACATGCACAGCAAAGTAAAACTACTGAGCTATGGCCACCTCCCAGTTTAGCTATAATAGGAGCATCTCCTTAGCCTCTGCATGATCTGCTAAAATCCCACTAAAGGGCATACAAAGTTTTAGTGGTTGACTAGAACTGACCTTTAAATGTCTAACATGGAATTGAGTAGGAGAGTATTACGGAAATTAAATAAACTAATATCTTTGGAAGGGTAAACTCAGGATCCCACATTTGAATATCCTCAGAAAAAAAAACCATGAAGGTGGCTTACAGTAATACAGAATATAGAATATTGTAATCCCAGCACTGATGGAGAAGAAGGGACAAAAGTAATGCATTGTCAATCTTTGCTGCTATAATGAAATGTTTGCAACAGTTCACTTATAAACAGAATTTGGCTCAGGGTTCTACATGTTCAGTCCAGCATCCGGAAGCTCCATTGTTTGCCCTGGTAAGGGCAGGGGATCGTGACAGAGTGTGGTGAACAGACCATGTCATTTTGTCCTCTGATATTCACAAAATCAGACTGGGAAAGTTCCCTCCTTTTTTTTCCCCAAAGGATGTAACACACTTTCAGAGACTTGAAGTGACCTGCTTAGCATTTCACAGAGTAGGAATGGCAGAATTAATACGATAACTTGAGTCTTCCTGAGTATCCTTTGCTGAGGACCTCTCTAATGTTCCCGGTAATTTACATCATGAGCCTGGAAGCAAAGAGAAAACAGACAGGCCAGGGCCCTGCAACCAACCTTGACCTGCAATGAGTAAATGGCTTAGCATGACCCACAGTATACGTGCAATGAACTAAGGCCCCATTTTCTAAAGGATGTCCCACTGTCTAGTCATACCACCCTGATGACCAAAACTTTAAAACATGGATATCTGGGACATAGTCCACATACAAATTATACTAAATAAACAGAAATTCTCTAGATTATTGTAAGCCCATATCAAGGAAAGTTGACACACCCATGTTAATCAAAACAATCTATTATGAAATGCCCCCAGTTGGTTAGGAAGGTGCTTCCATGACTAGTTTTTGTTACCAAAAGCTGAGAGCTGAAATTTTTGCTTTACTGCTGAATAGTTCTGTGTGCGACTAAGCTCCAAATTTCTCATAGAAATAAAAATATATTAAAGGTTATATGAGGTACTATATATGGGAAACTCAGGAAGAGTCTTGGAAAATGTGATATTCAGCATATGTAACCAAGAGAAATAGAAATAAAAATATTCTCATGGAAATAGCATTTCAGAGAAGAAACAGAAGAAGTAGTAACTAAGAATTACTACTTCTTAGGGCTGGAGAAATGGGTCAGTGGTTAAAAACAATGGCTACTCTTCCAAAGGACCCGGGTTCAAATCCCAGCACCCACATGACAGTTTACAATTGTCTGTAATTGCCAGGCATGGTGGTGGAGCATGCCTTTAATCCCAGCACTCAGAAGTTCAAGGCCAGCCTGGTCTACAGAGTGAGTCCAGGACAACCAGGGATACACAGAGAAACCATGTCTTGGGGGGGGGGGGATTACTATTCTCTGGACCTCCACTTTCCCCTCTTGCAAAGTGCAGAGATAAGATCTTTAAAGTCTCTGTTACTCAGGCAACAACAATGACAGCTCCAGGTAAAAAGTGCTCTCATGGGCTAAGCACTGTTGTTAGTCACTCTGATCACTTAGTCACTCTTCGTCACTCTGATTATCACAAAAGAAACAAAGCAGCCTTTGCTTTCTGCTAATATTTGGAGGAAACACCTATTTCTAACTTTGTTTTACTTTAACCCTTTCAAAAAAATAATAGTTTTTCATTGTTTTTGAAAACATTTATTTTACATATGCCTGAGTGTGTGTGTGTGTGTATGTGTGCGCGCGCGTGCGCACGTGCGCACGCGCTTGTATGTGTGTTTGCATGTTTGCTCATGTTTGTGTGGGCAAGTGTGTGGCATGGTGGATATGTGGAGGTCAGACGACAATTTATGGGAATCAGTTTTGTCTTGACATGTGGTCCTGGTGATTAAAATCAGGTTGTTAGGTTTCGAGTGACAAGCACCTTAATCTGATGTGATCATTTGAATGAGAATGGCTTCCATAGACTCATATGTTTGAATACTTGGTCCCTAGTTGGTGGGTCTGTTTGGGAAGATTATAAAGGATGGCCTTGTCAGAGAGGTGTGCCTCTGAGGGTAGGCTCTAAGGTTTAAAAAAGCCCATGCCATTCCCTGTTAGTGCTCTGCCTCACCACTGTGTTGTGAGCTCTCAGCCAATGCTCCAGCACTATGCCTGCCTTCCTACTGTCTTGCTCCCTGCCATAATGATCATAGACTCTAACCCCTTGAAACTGTAAGCTCACAATAAACTCTCTCTTCTATAAGCTGCCTTGGTCATGGTGTATTATCACAGCAATAGAAAAGTAACTAAGACACTTGCTAAGCCATTTCCTTGACCATTAAGGCATTTTTATTACTGTTAAAAATGTAAAGGTCTTTTCCTTTTTGAGAAAAAAAATGAATATCAAGAAAATTTTACATTAGTTATTTAGTGCTGTTCAAGAAATTATCCCCAAAGCTTACTGCTATAAATACCAAACATTCCTTGTCTCATGTGAGTTCTGAGAGTTGGAAACACAACAGCGGTTCTGCCTCAAGGGTCTCTCATGAGGTTATTATAGAAATAAAAGAAGGGCTTTTCTAGGCCCACTCTAGCTTCCAAATAATGAGATAGAGACCTAGTAGATTTATTAATAAGCTTTAAGCACTACAGCTGGGCAGATTCTTATCTATTCTAACCGATCTACGCTGGTTTGGCCTACTTCCCAGTTACCTGCTATCAAGTTTCACCCTTGCTGCTCCTGCTCCAGCCATCTGCCCTCATAGCTCCCTCATGGTGACCTTCTTCTCTCTCCCCCTACCTGAGACCCTCCTCCTGGAATGGCAAGTCCTGCCTTCTCCTCTCATGCCCAGCTATAGGATGATCAGCTCTTTATTAACCAATCAGAGATGATGGAGAACAATTTTTATATAACTTGAGATAGGAGATACTTCAGTAATAATGCCTGTGTCCAGATTGCAAGCAGATCTCAGCACAGAAATCAACATCTGGATACATAGTGCATAAGACAAACTCCCAACATCTCCCCCTTTTGATTCAATAAAAGGCCTTTTTCTCTCACAATAATAAACTATATACAATAAGAACAAAAATGAAAGCTATCAGGTAACAGTTACATTCATGATGTCCAGTCTATTTGTATTTGGCAATCTTGAAAAAGGTATTACATTATTTACCTTGGTAAGTCCAAAGTTTGGTACCTAAATCATTTTCTTATTATCATCTAATCTGTTACATACTCTAACTTTCACAACTTGCAATTACCAACCTAAAACACCTGTTTACAATGTCCTCCAACCTTCATAAAACACCTTCTTAGGCCCTCTAACCTTCATTTACCAACCTTAAAACACCTTCTTACAATTTAAACTTTCACATCCTCCAACCTTCATAACTTGCTAGCAAAACATCCTTAAAACATTCTTTAGACCCTAAAACACTTTCTTAGATCCTTCATAACTTAAGCTTTTATGTGAGATTATAATTATCTAATCTTCAACCCCATCAGAGACCTAAGAACGATAAATATTAGCTGAGTAGACAGGAAATGCAGAGCAAACAGCTTCCAAAACTATAAAAATGACAGAGACAGCTAGCTATCTGTACAGTCACCCAAGATTCTTATGAAATTTTGGGGCATCATCTTCAGCCTTTCACTCACTATATGACAGACTTTTCTGTGAAACAGGAATTATGAAGGACTGCTTACCTTGTCTTGGCAAAGCTTGTCAGTTGACTTCTCCATGTCCAGTTTGTCCAGCTTGGACAGCATACTGTCAGCAGTTGAGTCAAGGACAGTTTCTTTCTCAGTGGCTAGTTTTGCACATTTGAAGAAAACTCCATATGGAGGTTCTTCAATACCCATCATCTTCTTTGAAGTAGAATGGAGGTGCTGGCAGGAGCAAGTATGTCTCACTGTTAAAAAAAAAAAACCCTTTTTTAATTAATAAAACATCTTTAAATGCCATATGTTGTAGATCTCTGAGATTTTTGAAGACCATCTATCTATCTCTAGTATATCTGAATAGGCAAATGTTGCTTGTTTCCAGCAACTCACTGTCTGATTAACTTTGAAAACATCCACAGAAGACTAAATAAAGTATATTTCTGTGATTAACTAAACTAGTACATAACATGACCATAAATTTGATTGACTATTAACTTGCATTTCTTAATTATCCTAAACAATTTAAATAGCAGCTTTCAAGAACTAGAAATTCACAGTACATTTTACAATGAGTTGCTTAGGTAGAATACCCTATTAAGAATTGAAACATAGGGATAGAGAGATGGCTCAGAGGTTAAGAGCACTGGCTGCTCTTCCAGAGGTCCTGAGTTCAATTCCCAGCACCCATATGGTGTCTCATAACCATCTATATTGAGATCTGATGCCCTCTTCTGGCTGCAGGCATAACACTGTATACATAATAAATAAATAAAATATTTTAAAAGAAAAGAATTTAAACATATATACAGGATGTTATAACAAAATAACCTTAAATTTGTACCAATTTACAAAGATCTATACTAATGTCGATTTTTTGATTTATAGAATGCTCTTTAGTTTAAAAGTAGATTCAATAATGTACCCTTTTTAAAAGATTTATTTATTAATTATGTATACAGTGTTCTGTCTGCAGGTATGCCAAAAGGCCATAAGAGGGCACCAGATTTCATTATGGATGGTGATTGCTAGGAATTGAACTCAGGACCTCTGGAAGAGTAGTCAGTCTTCTTAACTGCTGAGCCATCTCTCCAGCCCCAATAATCTACCTTTTTATCCCCCCTTTACAAACATCCATCATCCACCAAACAACAAAAATCTCACATCCTACTTTTCGGGAATGGGACGTCATTCTCTTAAAATTGCTTCCTGATATCTTGGAGTGATGTTTCTTCTGGGAGTCCTAAAAAAAACAATGAAATAATGGCCAAGTTCTAAGAAAGATAGTTGTATCATTTGTTTTCCAGTCTCCATGTGATGGAAGAGTGCAAGGCTTGACTGAAGTCCTCACTTGAACAGTCTTTGAGGCTGCATGATCTAGCTAACAATTTTAAAGTTGTTCTGGATGCATATTTTTGAGGAAACAGCTATTGAGGCAGTCTGTGAGGCTGAGTCACCAGGCTACTTGTATTGTCCTCCTTGGTGTCTGGTTCTTTTGCTCTGTAAACATATAAATTGTTAAAGGTAATATACATTTTTGCATTAACACTTGTATGGAATGTACAGTGTGCACAATCCAGCTAAAGATGATTTTCTGTTCCATGTTCAAGCAGATGAAAGGCATCTGTCTTTAAAGTCAGCTTGGACTGTATAACCAAAGTGTAATATAAGTCCCCATCCAATGTCATAAGAAAGGATGGCGTGATAAGTGCTGAGGACTCTATAGCTAACAAGATTTATTCGCTATACCAAGACATTTTTCTTATGTCTCAACCGGTCTCAGAACTGTTCCCATGTAGAAGGATGCTACTTGCTTTGTTGTTTTTCTTGGTTTCTTCTTTCATGTGTACAACCTAGATCTTCAGGAGGCCTCCCCTGGTCAAATCTAATCTTCATTAACTTTAAAGCAATGCATAGGTATTTTTTTTCCTGTTGCAATAAAGACAAACCCTTTTCTCCAACACGTTGTCTGACTTCCATTCTGAAGTTAGCACGTCTATAGGGTGATGATCTAAGTCAGCAGTCCTTTTTAAATCCAGTGCTTTTCAGCAGCTCTGTAACTTGTCTCATTGACTTTCAGAAAATTTTAATTCAATAGAGCATTATTTAATCTATCTCTAGGAAATTCCATATCCCCTTCTGTTTAATTAATATTTCCTTTAAAGTCCTGTTAGATCTCTCTGCAACTGCTTGACCTGTAGGGTTGTTAGATACATTTGTAACATATTCTATTCTATAATGTCTAAAAATTGTTCCATTTTACTGGATACATATGTCAGAACATCATCAGTTTCAATCTCTAAAAGCATCTTTAATATAGACATCACTTCTAATAAATGTGTAATTAACGAATCAGCCTTTTTTAGAACTCAAGGCAAAAACCCATTGAAATTTTGAGTGGGTTTCAATTGTCCACCATGTTCGCCATTGTAGTTGAGGGCCAGGTTTCAATGTGGCTGACATCAATTCTCTCCAATCCTTTAGTACAAATCTGTGTGGCACAGTTATTAAGTCTCTGTTTCACACAATTTAACTACATTCCAGGAGACATTATTGTTTCTTTAAATCTCTTTGAGTCTTGTGCCTCTGTGGGTTGCCATCCAATTTCTTGATAACCCTATGGATTTTTGTCATGTGGAACTACTTTGTGTTGTCGCTGTAGGTTCCAGATTGGACTCTTCTTTAGATATTTTTATTCTGATTCAAAGGCCCATCCAGTCTCTATTCTATTACTTCCAATGTAGCACTCCATTCCATCATCCTTTTCTTATCTAAGTCTGCTTTAGTCTGTCTTCTCTTAAAGAGGATATATAAAATTGCAATCATTACTGAACAAATAATTATTTTTATGATGACAGTGAAACAAAACTATATGGGGCCCAAATGCCCTCCTCTACAGCATTTTCCATTTTTTAACATGGAAAATACTTTCTTTTCTTAATCTCTCTAATTCTCTCTGTTGGATTAATTAATTAATAATTACCAGTAGAATATAAAGTTACCAACTGGCAGCATTAATCCCTAACCCACCATTATAAATAAATACACACAGACAGGTTATAGAATTTAACCAGCCTTAACCTGTGACTGAGCAATTCTATTTCCCCCAAATAAAACCCAAGTGTGTGTGTGTGTGTGTGTGTGCGTGTGCGTGTGTGTGTGTGTGTGTGTGTGTGTGTGTGTGTGTGTGTTTGTATGTGTCTCCCCTTGGGCTGTTATTCTCCACACTATGCTAATGTTCCAGGCCATGTGGAGTTATATTCTTCCATCTAACCCATGGCGTCTGGCCTGCTTCTTACTCAACCTCTTTCCTTCCCTCTCCTCTCCCTCCTGGCTTCCTCTCTGAAACCTTTCTCCTCCCCCCGAAGCCCGTGAACCTGAGCTCCTCCTTCCTGTCTCTCTGCACCAGTCACAGGCCTCAGCATTTTATTAAAAACAATCAGGAACTTTGGGGAAAGAGGAGTTACAAACGTCATTTTGGGGTATGTGATTGCCAGCTCGTACAAACAGAACACAGGAGACAATTAACAATTGAATACAAGTAGATCACACCATCATCTCTCTTTCCTTTGGAGACTTCAGTTATTATTTTCCAAATTAGTTTTTCTTCCTATGACTGTCTATATCCAGCTTTCTTTCTTTCTTTAGCATCTAAGCACATTTTTAAGCATATTGTACCTACGCAGAGGGTCTGGGTTCTGCATACGGGCAGTCATTCTGACTATGTGAGCCAAATCTTAAAGGGCCAGGCCACCTGCTGCGAAGGAACTGACAGCAAGGGGCAGTCCTGCCATTCTGTGAACTGTTCAGCAGGCTACCCAATTGGTCCCATTTTCTGCCTGCCCTGGCTGTAGTCATTGTTGGCCATCCCACAAGCTAAACTTCTCTGCCCTCTCAGCTCAGTTCAGCCCTCCATCTGACTCTAGCCATAGAGACTTTCTAATTAATTATCTTACTAAGACCAGCAACTTTTCAGCTTCTCCCACCGTCTTCACATGTCTAGCTGGCATCTTCAAGTTTCTCTGCCCTGCCACGCTTTTGCACAACTACAGGCTTTTACCCCTGGGCACCCGCCTGCAGGTAGTCCCGGGCCCACATGGCCTGCCATACCAAGCTGGGCCAGCACCTCTGGCCTCTGCCCACTCTGGGAAAATGGTGCGCCCCTTTGGTAGTATGGGGCTGGAGCTCACAGGCTCCTTTCCCAGCCTTCCATACAGAGCTCTGTTTCCGGCTACTATCAGCTACAGGAGCTGTAGAGCCCCATCCCCTGGCAGGCAACTTCTGCCATTCCTGCTGCCCTTACTGTATAGTAAGGATTCGCAAAGGAGCCCTGCCTCTGCATGTTGCAAGCTCGGGACTTGCCTGAGAGACTGTGGTTTTTCACCCACCTCTGGCTGGAGCTGCTGTGTACAGCAGTAGGTGCTCATTAGGCTGGCACGCTTTCGTGATCCACCGCTGCTTGTCCTGGGCCCATATCGTGCCACAGTTCTGGAAAGTTTTTTTCCTGCAGGGTATGCCTGAGGCTCACATCCGCTTACTCCTAAAGGGCCAGGCCTCTGTCCCACTAGAGTGCCACAGCCTGACTTTCTAGTCCCGCTCCTGGAGTCTGGAACTAATGTCTGAATCTAGTGTCTAAACTTGGATTCAGTGTAAGTTTCTGTCCCACTTTGGTATGCCAAATGTAGAAATTAAATAAGGGCTTTTCTACGTCCACTCCAGCTCCCAAATAATGACATGGAGTGCTGGTAGATTTATTTATAATCTTTAAGCAATACAGATGGACAAATTGTCATCTATTCTAACACGTCTACACTGGTTTGGCCACTTCCCAGTTACTTGCTATCAAGTTTCGCTCTTGCTGTTCCTGCTCCAGTCATTGGTCCTCATGGTTCCTTCATGGCTCTCTCATGGCTACTCTCATGGTGACCTCCTCATGTCAATCTTCCTCTCGTTCACCTCCTCTCTCTCCTTCTACGTGTGACCCTCCTTCTTGGATCGCAAGCCCAGCATTCTCCTCTCCTCCCCAGCTATAGGCTGATCAGCTCTTTATTAACCAATCAGAGATGATGAAGAACACTTTTTTCATAACCTTGAGACAAAAGATGCTTCAATAATGAAGACAATGCTCATGTCTGGACTGTAACCACATCTCTGGGCACAGAAATCAGCATCTGAATAGACGTTGCGTACATAAGACCAACCCCCACCAGGTAATAGCACAATTATCTGAAGATTAGAGTGTAGTCATCTGAAGAACTGGAGATCTACTGATGAGTTTGTTCCTGTAGTTTCTGCAATAGGTTTCAAGCCCCCATCATACAGATTAAGGCAGTTTAAACTTTACATATTTTTGCAAAATTCCTTGCACAGTAATTGTATCAACCCATACTTCTCTCAGCAAGGCATAAGAGTCCATTTTCCTATAATGACATCTACAATCACTATTGCCATATTTTTTTTCACTTTTGCCAGACTCATTTAAGAGTTTGATAGAAGCAGACAGGCATAAGTGTGTTACTTATCTTGTGTTAAAGGCACAAATGTAATGGGAAAATACCCCCTACACAGGTCCTCATTTGGTAGAGTGCTCATTTGGCTAGTGTGTCATTACTGAGTCTCTTACAAAATGCAATAATTAAGTAAATTCACTCAGGATTCCCAGGAGCCTCTGGAACAAAGCCAGACTGATCTGACAGGCTTCCCTGGTTTCCCCAGGGGCCACTTCAGTGCACTTAACCACTTTCCTCTAAGCCCTCTCCTCTCCTACTGCTCTCTGGTAGTCAGGAGCCATTTACACTCCTACCACAGAGAACATGATATAATCTCATGAAAACTGCCTCTTTTAACCTTCATCTATAAACACACTTTGATCTCCCATCCTATCCCTTCATTATGGCTTGGGTGTGTTCCTTTGACACTAATCTCTAAAGTCAATTGATAAAGGCGTTTGGAGGCAAGGCCTTTGGGGAAAAGGATGATGCTTTCACAACTGTAGTGGACCTGTAAGAAGATGTAGAGGGCTAGGGATGTAATTCAGCAGTGGAGCATTACACATGAGGCTATATACCACCCGAGGACTCCATACAGCGTTCTCACCAGAAATAGAACAATAACTACTAGCCACAGCTCCTCAACCTCCATGAATCCAATAAATGTTCACTCTTTATAAAGTGTTCAGGTTGTGGTATTCAGTTACAAGAACAGAAAGTGAACTACGATATTCTGCATGCTAGGGCTGGAGAGATGGCTCAGCGGGTAAGAGCACTAACTGCTCTTCCAAAGGACCTGGGTTCAAATCCCAGCACCCACATGGTAGTTTGAAACTGTAATCCCAGCACTTGGGAGGCAGAGGCAGGTGGATTTCTGTGAGTTCAAGGCCAGCCAGGGCTATACAAAGAAACCCTGTTTCAAAAAACCTTAAATATATGTGTATATATATATATATATATATTTTTTTTTTTTTTTCTTGCATGCTGGTCTAAGAAAGAATCCCCTTCTTCCTGCCCAAGGCTGGTCCTATTTCAGCAGTGATTCCTCTCTGATCCTCTCAGGGCTCTTGCTTCATAAATAAGCCCTTCTTTTGCCTCTGTTGTTAACTGCACTTCCTTTCTCTATACTTCATTTTTCCTTCATGGAAGCATACTTAAATCTTCCTTTGAGTCCTAGGTCTTCTCTTGCTTGTCATTATTTATTTTCAGGACCAACCATCACTTCCCCCAGAAAGACTTCCTCTCACACAGAAGACTTCTCCTTTTCCCCCATAACATTGACAAAAACAGGATTTTACATGCTGCTCTGTGGGCCTGCCCTCCTCCTGATCAGTCAGTTTAGCAGTCACAGGACTCCACCTCTGAGCTTAACAGAAGACAAAGTCAGCGCTTGTCTGCTGAGCAAACAAGTGATCTCCAGCTGAGAGCCAGCCAAACTCTTCCACATTTGATCTGCATACGTGCATCTGATAAGTATTTCAAAATGAGAACCCTGCTCTCTTTCCCAACCTGGGGCTTACTGTTGGATCCTGAGCCAGCAGAGCAAAATCTAACACAGAATGATCCTGGGAGGACAGCTCTGGCTTGCTTCTCACAAAGCCAAATGGATACTGCTACAGAATATTCTCTGATGAAACTGCATCCATTTATTAAATATCCCAGGGACTGCTTGGCCTTGGCTATATTGTGACTTTCTTGGACATGCCAGCGGATGAGTAAAGACACAAAAACGTATTATTATTTATAAAAGCTTAGAGGTTGTATCTGGGCAGATTCTTAGCTATTCTAACCCTGCACATCCAGGCCAACGTCCCACCATGTGGCCCATTACCTCTCTCTCTCACTCAGTCCCAGTTCCTTGGTGTCACCTGGGTTCCTTCCTCTGTCACACTGGCAAATTCCCTTCACTTCTGATCCTTCTCACAGAGACCCTCTCTCAGTCCAGACAACCTGCCTTTCCTCTCCTGTGTAGATACTGGCCATCAGATCTTTATTAAGCCAATCAAAAGGTGAGGGAGGAAGAGTTCACAAAATGTGAGACAGGTGATGAGCCATAAGAGTAACAATACCAAAGCCCAGACAGTACTCAGCTCTCTGCTGGTACAGCAATCAACACTTGAATAGACAGAGACAACCTTCCCATAGTGCACAAAAAAATTGCCCCAACACTTGGCTGATCTGCACATACCGTGATTGTGGAGAGATGGAATAGTGTAGGTCAAGACCCAAAATCATCTTGGACTTCCTCAGGCCCTTGAATAGCCAATTATCTAACTTTTGCATCTGACCTGACATTCTCCCAAGTAATGGACACATTTGTTGACTACGTTACTAAGCCCCTGGAACCTCTACCTCCACTGTAAAGCGTTTAGCACCTCGTTTCCCCCTTTCCCTCTTGACCGTAGTCTGCTTATCTGATGATCCCCACCAATGTCATAGGCAAATGCATTGGTTTATCTCTCTTCTTGTTCTGTGACCTTAAAAAAAAAATCCATGTAACTCCTCCACATGAAGTGCCAAATACATATGGACTGGACATTGGGAATGTATGCTAAGCCATATAACTCTTATAATTGTGGCCTATTTATTTCTGTTGTTTTGTATTGTATTTATAGTTATAAGAAAAAGAACCATTTTTTGGACTGAAAGGGAGAGCTGTTGGGGGGAAAAAAGAAATACCTTAAACTAAAAAAAAAAAAAAAAAGAAGGGAAGAGGATGGGGGGGTTGAGGGGGAGGAGGGTGGAAGGGTGGGACTGGAGGGGGGAGTAGGGAGGGGATTGTGATTGAGATGTAACTTGAAAAAATAAATTATTAAAAAAAAAATCCATGTAACTCCTCCACATGAAGTGTGTCATTCAGAGGACCTTGAATCCATGTTCTTGAGTTGTGACCACTCCTATTCGATTCATAATAAACTATGCTCTGGTTTCCTTTAAAAGCAGAGCCATTGTTTCATGTTAGCAGTACCTTTTTTAATATAAGAAGCAAGAGGGGAGGAGTTTAATAAGCTAATATTTTTGCTGACTGATAGCCCTTGGTGAAAGGAAGTGGAGGGGCACCAGGCAGAGCTCTGTGTGGATTACCTGCTTAACATACTTGAGGCCCTAGATTCTATCCTGAGATTCCCCCTCCCCAACAACAACAACAACAAAAAAGCAGTGAAGACTAGAGTCTAAAGTTTAGAATCTATAAAGGAAAAAGCAATCATTTACATTTTCATTCATTTGTTGTTATGGCTGTTTTCTCATGATCTTTTTCTTCCATGAAAACACTTCTACCCACTGTTTCACAGGAATTGGACTGTTGTGTTTTCTGAACATTGATGATATTCCAGGCATTGCTAAATGCCTTATGAGCTTTATCCCATTTGATGTTGTTTTCTTTAAAGCCAACAGGACATATCGCATCCCCTTCTATGACAACGAGTCTTCATTTGTCATCCTGACTCAGTGTAGAAACATTCCTATGGGTGTGTCTGAGGGCACTTCCAGAAAGGTTTAACTGAAGAGGGAAGACCCACTCGGCACCATTCCGCAGGCCTGGCCCTTGACTAAATAAAAGTGAGAGAGGAAGCTGAGCTGCAGCATTCATTGTATCTGCCTCCTGACTGTAGACAGCCGCAATGGGATCTGCTTCCTCACACTCCTGATGCCATGCCTTGCCGGCCATTGTAACCGAACTTTTAAATTATTATTTATTTAACTCTTATTTAT
>CAJQZJ010033152.1:3629527-3645350 GCA_907164525.1 Lophiomys imhausi
TATGCCACATTTATGAGATTAAATTGGCCCAGTATACCTTCCCAATGTTCAGTTTATACCTATTTGGCCCCTGACTTTAACATTCTACTATCTACCCAACTCCATGAGTTTAAAGGTCTGGAGTGCATGGGCTTGAGAAAAATGAGATATAGTCATAGCACAGGAAGGTCCAAGAAGAAGGGGCAGATTATTGAATATGCCCTTATACCTTTGTATATTGATACAAAATTAGTAGGTTATTTGGCTAAAGTGGTATTGACCATTGTTTATTGTGCAAAAATAAGATTGTATTGGATTACATCGGTATTGATCTTTGTATACTGATACAAAATTAAGATTATAGTTGGCCACAATGGTATTGACCCTTGCATATGGACGTAATATTAAGATTATATTGGGCTACATAGGCATTGATCTTGGTATATTGATACATAATTAAGAGTATATTTAACCACAATTGAATAGATCTTTGTATATTGATACAAATTTAAAGATAATGCTTCCCAATGGTATCATACCTAGAGATACTTTAAAATGTGAAGCTCTGACCGCTTGATACCAACCGTCTAAAACGGTCTAGGATAGTTAAAACATACTCCTAGTCATGCAAACATGTCTCTTTGTTAGCTACTATGACAGTCTATCACAGATATTCTCTAAACTACCCAGTAATCAAGTTGCTAAGAGACAAGCAACATTTGCTTATCTAAATACAAGAGATGGTTAGGGCATCTTCAAAAACCCCTAGAGATCTGCAGAATATGGCATTCAAAGATGTTATCTTAGATCAAGATTTTTTTTTTGATATCGAGACATATCAGCGCCTGACAGCACCCCCTATTCTACTCCAAGTAGAAGATAAGCATCGAAGAACCTCCACTGTAAGATGGTTGAATTAGTGGCAAGCCTTTCTCTTGGCATGAAAAAACCCCTTGCACCAACTGCAGACAGACTGCTGTCCAAAAAGGACAAAACTTGGTAGCAGGGAAGTCGACAGCCTAACTCTGCCAAGACAGGGTAGGTAAGTCCTTCATAATCCCTGCTCTACAACAAATGTCTGTCAGAGAAACAGGACCCAAAGGCTGAAGATTGATGCTGGAATGTATGGAGAGAAAATGGGAACTGTCCAGGCAGTTACTGGTATGTTCTTTCTTAGTTTTGGAAGCTGCAGGCTCTGCACTTCCTATATAAGCAAATATATTTATCCCTCTCAGGTCTCTGAGGTGGTTGAAGAATAGACAGATAGAATCTTATAGTTAAATTTTGAACTGTTTAGGAATCAAGAGGGTGTTATAGATCTAAGAAGATACTCTTAAAAGTGTGTTGCAAGATAGTATGAATGTTGAGTCACATATAGAAATTTACAATATTTATCAAAGATGGCAGACATTTCACAAGAGATGCTACTGAAAAGAAACTGAATGGTTACTAGATAAGAGAAAGAGAATTTGACCTCAAAGGATGCCTCTGTTTGCTCTCTCTGTCCTTTTCTCTCTCTTTCTGTGTGTGTGTGTTTTGGGGACTGAGCCCAGAGTCCCTATGTTCTACCATTGAGTTGCATGCCCAGCATCTGATCTGTCCCTATTTATGGATAGTCATGTGTTTCTAGACCAACTGGGTTTCTCTCTTACTCTCAGTTTTCATGTCCAAATATATGAAGTTCAATGACCTGTGGGTCACTTCGAGCTCTAATGATCTGATTCAGTGACTTCAGAAACACTGCAGGAAATAACAGTTTTGCATGCCCCCTGGTGGTGTCCTTTGTCATTGCAACTAGAGAAACTAGCTTTAAAATGGTGGTTACTGACTCAAAATTTTCCCTAAGCTAGAAATATTTAGCCATTAAAATTAAACAGTATGGAAACTAAAGATATTTTAAAGTTATAACATTTTTTGAAAATACATTTAAACTAAGTTTTTGTCTCACATAAGCATGTTTTAAATAATTAGGTCTTTTAGTAGTACAGTTACAATTTTTGCATTTACTTTGTCTATAAACACTTTTTTTTCCCCCAATGGTACTGGGGATCGATCTGGTATTTTGTACCATGTGGTACAGGGCCTTGCATATTCTAAGCAGAGCTCTACCACTAAAATACTCCCCCTACTCTCTTTTTCTAAGGTAAGTTTATTGTTAATAAAACATAAAACCATACAAGTACATACTGGTACATAAAACCATACAAGTTGTGCACATTATGGGAGCATATGTAATGTTTTGATACATGTACATATTGTGAAATGTCTAGGTCAGCTTAACCATGTCTCCTCAAATATTTATGATTTTAAAGTAAAAACATTCAAATATCATTCCTTATAGCTTTTTAAAATACACAGCAATATTTTCATTCTGCAGCCACCCTTCTACAACAGTGACCAGAAAGAACATCTTACTCTAACTGTACTCAGTACCCACTGATCAACCTCTCTTGATCTCCCTTCCTCCTACCCTCTTATCTCTGGCAACCACCATTCCACTCTTGACTGTCTGTGAGGGGTGTGTGTATGTGTGTGTGTAGGTGTGTGGGGTGTGTGTGTATGTGTGTGTGTGTATGCACGCGTGTGTGTGCGCGCGTGTGTAGGGGTGTGTGTGTGTGTGTGTGTGTGTGTGTGTGTGTGTGTGTAGAGGTGCGTGTAGATGCCCAACGTCCACATCAGGTAGTGTTGATTTCTTCAGTTGCTCTCTATCTTTTTTTTTGAGGCAGGGACCCACATGTCTCCACCCACCCAGGGCTCAGATTTACAGGCGCATGCTGCCACCACCTCCTTTCACTTCACATAATGATCTCCAACTCACCCACTTTGCCCCCCACGACAATGATTTTTTTCTTCAAAGAAGAATATTTCATAGGGTATGTGTACCACATTTTCTATATCCATTCATTAGTTAATGAACACTTTGGTTGTTTCCATTTTGTACTCATTATCATGCGTTTTACAGTAAAAAGAAGAATAAAGATGTATCCTCAGTGTACTGAATTCACTTCCTGCCATGTCCAGGTATAGAATTGCTAGATCATTTGGTACTTATACATGAGTTATACATGATAGTGAGTTCCTATGTGGGTGCTGGGAACCAGACCCAGGTCCTCTGGAAGAGCAGTAAGTACTTTTAACTGCAAAGCTACCTCTCGAGCCCCCTAAGGGGTACTTCTATTTGTACGTTTTTGAGGAATATCTGTAGTTTTCCATAATGGCCATATGTACAGGCTTACCAGCAGTGTTGTGGTTCTTTGTATTCACATCCTTCCTGGAACTTGTTTTTTTTTTTTTTTTTTTATCTTTTTGATAATAGCTATTCTTACTAGAGGTGATACATCCATATGGCTGACACTGATGTCTCCCCAGTTATTAGTGATGTTGAGTCTTTTTCACATACAAGTTTGTCAAGTGTATGTCATCCCCTGAGGAATCTCCACTAAGTCTATTGTTTGTATCTTAATGGGTTGTTTTGTGGGAGGTTCGCTTTTTTATTTTTGTATTACCTTTATACTCTGAACACCAACCCCATCCAGAATATATAGAACATAGTTTGAAGTATTTCTGTCCACCCTGTTGTAGATTGTCTCTGAATATTTCTTGTGCTGTGAGATTTTGGTTAGTGCACTTTACTTTATATTTTTGCTTTCATTTCCTGTGTTTTGGGAGTCTTGTGGTTAAAAAAAAAAATCCTTGCCCACTCTGATGTTTTGAAGTAGTTTCAAGTCTTAGCTTTGAACTGATAATCCATCCAGAGTTTACTTTTGTACCTCATGTGAGAGAGAAGACCTGCTTTCATTCTGTGTATCAACATCTAAGTTCCACAGCACCATTTATTCAAAAGCACTGTAATTTTTTTGAGGTAGAATATCACTGTGAGACTACACTAGCCTCAGATTCACAATTCTTCCTCTGCTTCCCAAGAGCTAGGAGAACAGGCACGGGCCACTTATATTCAGTTCATATAAAGGGAAATATTCAGGACACCTAACTCTTAAAAGAACAATGCATCTCCATCCTTCTAAGTTAATTCTACTAATAATTTCACAGGTTGAGAAAAGGCTAACGCAGCCCTGAGGATTAAACAAAATGGCTCAAGTAAGGCCTGGCCTATGGCAGGCTTTCAGTGAGTTAAAGAAATGTGAGTCTGAGTTTGAAAAAATAACAGCGACACTTTAAAGTTGAAACCTGGCTTTTCTGGAGGGCTCAAGGAAGAGAATATTTATCTTGTAAAAAAGCTTTTGGGAATTGCCTGAACCACTCTAAGACTGAATTTCTTTATTTGCAAGGACGGAGTAAAAATCTCATGTCTGTTGAAATATTGGGCCTGGAGTAAAGATTAGGGAGTTAGGTGTGCTAGAACATACTGTGTTCCTTATAAAGCTCGTGTTACATAAAGGGCAGCTCAGTGTCACTACAAGCTAGCTGTGGGGGCCCCACAATACGTTACAGATGCTCCCTGACAATACGTTACAGATGTTCCCTGACAATACGTTACAGATGCTCCCTGACAATACATTACAGATGCTCCCAGACAATACGTTACAGATGTTCCCTGACAATACATTATAGATGCTCCCTGACAGTACGTTACAGATGCTCCCAGACAGTATGTTACAGGTGTTCCCTGAAAATACATTACAGATGCTCCCTGACAATACATTACAGATGTTCCCTGACAATACGTTACAGATGCTCCCTGACAATACGTTACAGATGTTCCCTGACAATATGTTACAGATGTTCTGTGACAATACGTTACAGATGCTCCCTGACAGTACATTACAGATGCTCCCTGACAGTACGTTACAGATGTTCCCTGACAATACTTTACAGATGTTCCCTGACAAAACGTTACAGATGCTCCCTGACAATACGTTACAGATGCCCCCTGACAATACGTTACAGATGCCCCCTGACAATACGTTACAGATGCCCCCTGACAATATGTTACAGATGCTCCCTGACAATACGTTACAGATGCTCCCTGACAGTACGTTACAGATGTTCCCTGACAGTACGTTACAGATGTTCCCTGACAATACGTTACAGATGTTCCCTGACAATACGTTACAGATGCTCCCTGGCTCCACTCTGCTTTAATAAACCTATTGCAGGTTAAAGCGCATTCATCTCATTTTTTCTTTTATTTTTAGCGTGGTGCCGCACGCCTTTAATCCCAGCACTCAGGAGGCAGAGGCAGGTGGATCTCTGTGAGTTCACGGCCAGCCTGGTCTACAAACTGAGTCCAGGACAGCCAAGGCTACACAGAGAAACCCTGTCTCAGAAAACAAAAACAAAAAAGAAAAACTTGAAACTTACCAATAAATTTTTAAAATGTGATTTGTACCATGCTATGTTTCAAGGAACGAAGCACATTCTGTAACATCTAAACTGGCTAAGCACATCTTTCAGTCCTTGCAGTGCATGGGATGAAATCTGGGACCACAGGCTAGTGCATATGCACTTCACAGACCCACAATTCAAAATTGTGTTTTTGTCTAGAGCCTATGTGTGCATTTGCACAGTCATTTAGCCGTCCTCAAATTGCCTCCTGCTTTCTCAGAATCCCCACTACAATTTTCCTACAGAGGCCTCTTGCTGGCCAAGTCCTTCACATCCCAAGCCTAAGTGTCTTCCTGCTCCATGTGCATCTTTTGTCCAACTTTTCTTTGCACGTGCTGTATCCCTTCAGGTGTAGATTCCTAAAGAGAGTAGGTCACAGGTAGGTGTGGTGGCATATACCCAGCTGAAATCCCAGCCCTCAAGAGGGCTGTGTCGGGAGGACCGCATGTTCGAGGTCCACCTGCAGTGCCTTGTAATCAAAAAGGAAAACATAAAGGGAAAAGGAAAGAAGGAAGAGCAAGCCTTTACATGCGGCCATCTCATCTACAGGACAAGGCCTGTGTGTAGGTAGTCAGGGTTACGCAGGTAGGTGTTTTCTAGTCTTTTCAGTCTTTGGACTTAGATCTTATCTTTAGATTTTCACAATCCAAACATTCTAGCATAGCTTTGTGTGCGTGCGTGCGTGCGTGTGTGTGCGTGCGTGCGTGTGTGTGTCGTGTTCAGGAATGGACTTAGAGCCATGTACATGCTCCAGATCTGAGCTATGCCCTCCACCTATTCAGCATCCTATTTTCAGTATCCCTGTTGATAGTTACAATAACCATCTCTCGGGGCATCATTATTACATCAAATATGTTATTGCTTAAGTCAGGGCGTTTATAATTAGAGCAGAGAATGACTCAACATACCCAAGAGGTGGGATGAGAGGAGATGGGGTCTGTTTAGGATGCTCCAGTGATGTTGTGGACATCCAAACACAGGTGGGCTCATGGGAAATGATGCTGCTACAGAGAAACTTCTTGGTCTCTTGAAATATCCTGGCATCTTCCTATACAAGTATGCTAGTCTCTTCTGTCAGCACCATGTGGTTTCAACTGCCTGGTCACCTGTCTATTAGTTTTATTGCAATTTGAATCCCTGATACCCTTTCAGTCTGCCCCTGCTACTTCCTTTCTTGTTCTCAAATATCAGGTCTACAAGAGAGAGTTCTAAATGACAAAGCTCATCCATGTGGGCCAAGCCACACGTATTTGTTTATTCATCAAATATTTACGGGACACCTAATATGAGCCAGGCACACTCCTCCATGCCAGCATAAAAGTGACAAGGAAGAGGGATGAAAATTTCTGTCTCTGGGGACCTCACCTTTGGCTCACTTGCAGCAAGTCACCAACTGCAGTACTTGAGCTGGAAACCACCTTTGGCACCATCCCCTGAGGTTGGCAGTAGGAAGGCAATGTCATGTGATAGGAAACACGGCCGCCTGACCAATGAAGGTAAGCAGAGCAGACTCCCAAAGGCATGGAGGTACTTTAGCACAATTATCACTTGAAAGTTTCTGTATGTGACGCATATTCCCTTTCTTCCTATGAATCTCATATGTGCTTTTAAAACATTGTTTATTGGGGAAGGAAGATGGCGGCGACCTACACTGACGCATTTTGAACGCGGGGGAAAAAAGAGCCATAAAAAACACAGAGTTATTGGGCACTGTGCAAAAACCGGAGGGGCTAGACCCACCCACCCCACCCCACCCCTGAACACTCACAGCTCCCAAGGGACTGTTAAAAGTCCCAGGGCAAGGCTCTCACCCATCTCTCGCAGACACGGAAGCCACTAAACCCGGGATTCGGGAACTCCCATTTGGAGATGCACCTGGTAAGATCGATCCCAACACACAGCAGGCAGGATCAGAGGCCACTTGGTGTTATTTCAGTAGCCTACTGGATGGACTCCCCACGCCTCAGGTAGAACTTATACTCACTTAAAAAATTTTGCGAGATAGTGGAAGTTTTAGCAAGGAACAAACAGGGGGCTCAGCGGGTGGTCCGCAGCCTCACGTGAAGCGGAGGTCGGGAGGTTCAGACAGAGTGCGGAAACCGGGAACACAAAGGCAGGCGGGAGGAGCCTAATCCCTCACACTCACCGCAGCGCAGCTGGGGAGTGAGCCCGGCTGGCAGGGCCAAATCCCCGCAAACCCACGGCAGGACAACTGGGGAGAGAGCCAGGCGTGGGCTGGGCCAGGGATCCGCGCACCCACGGCTGAGCTGCTGGGGTGAGAGGTCCACTCAGGCGGCCCGGGGGATCTGGGGCACTGTGCACCCACGGCCGAGCAGCCAGGGAGGGAGTGCCGCGGCTACGCAGACAGGGAGGGAATTTGACTCAGAGGCCAGGCCTGTGGGGAGAAGCCTAGTGAGAAACCAGAAATCGGGACCATAGCTGTATTCTGGAAAATCCAGACATAATAGGTGTGGAGCCAGACCCTGTCAGCCTCCGTGATGACAAACAAAGCCCACAGAATCTGTGCCTGGGCAAACAGGTCAATACCATCAGAACCATTACAGGCTGATAACTCAGAGTGCAACATAGAGAAGTCTGAATTGGGAGCAGTGAAACAATTCCTGTCCATTACTCACAACCTGGGATTAGGCTGCACCAGCTCACAGTGCCTCAGACGATTAAAAACACAGTGACCCTGAAATCTCCCTGTAAGCAACGACAGATAGCCAAGTAACTCGTCCCCTGCACCAAAGCATCCACTGTGGATCCAAGCACAGAAAACAAGAACAGACAGCTAAACACATCCAATGGCCAAAGGTCAAAAAAAAAATAGAAATCAAGGAAATATGACGCCAACAAAGCAGAATTATCCTAGCTCATCCAATTCGGATGACCTCACACCGAAAGAATCACATGAAAACGTTGACAATTCTACATTATGGAAAGTGATAGAGTCCCTGCAAGAAGAACTTAAATCTATGAAGGAATTCAAAGAAGCCACAATTCTACAAATCAAAACAAGGAACAACACCATTAAAGAGCTCCAAGCCAAGGTGACAGAGCTTGAACAGGAAAAGGACAAGGCGATGAAAGATTTTCATACAAAAACAAGCAAGCTGGAGAAGGAAATATACAAAATGAACAAAACCATACAAGACATGAAAATAGAAATAGAAACAATAAAGAAAACACAGTCAGAGTTAAAAGAGGAAGTGGAGAACCAAGGGAAGAGAACAGGAACTATGGAGATGAGTATCAACAATAGGATGCAAGAGATGGAAGACAGGATCTCAGGCATGGAAGATTCAGTGGAAGAAATCAGTACAACATCCAAAGAAAATGAGAAGGCTAAAAAATCTCTCACCCACAACATCCAAGAAATCAAGGACTCAATGAAAAGACGGAACCTAAGAATTATAGGTATAGAGGAAAGAGAGGACTCCCGACTCCAAGGTCCAGGAAATATCTTCAACAAAATCATAGAGGAAAACTTCCCAAACCTGAAAAAAGAGATGCCAATAAAAATCCAAGAGGCTTACAGAACACCAAACAGATTAGACCAGAAAAGAAACTCCTCTCGCCACATAATAATTGAAACTCCAAATGTACAGAACAAAGAAAGAATATTAAAAGCTGTAAGAGAAAAAGGTCAAGTCACATACAATGGCAGACCCATCAGAATTACACCTGACTTCTCCTCAGAAACTTTAAAAGCTAGAAGGGACTGGTCAGATATACTACAAGTCCTGAGAGATCATAGGTGCCCAGCCAGACTTCTTTACCCAGCAAAACTCTCTATCAACATAGATGGAGAAAATAAGATATTCCATGACAAAATCAAATTTAAACAATATCTATCCACAAACCCAGCCCTACAGAAAATCCTAGAAGGAAAATCCCAACCCAGAGAAGAAAACTCCACCCAAGAAAACAAAGGGAATAGAAAACCCCTCAGCAACTAAACCAAAAGAGGCACAGGACCACCACCTACACCAAACTAATGGGAAATAACAACCCCAGGTCACTATTATCCATCAACATCAATGGACTCAACTCCCCAATAAAAAGACATAGGTTTACAGAGTGGATCCGCAAGCAAGACCCTTCCTTATGCTGTATACAAGAGACACATCTAACTATGAAAGATAGACACTGCCTCAGAGTAAAGGGCTGGGAAAAGGTTTTCCAAGCAAATGGACCCAGGAAGCAAGCTGGAGTAGCCATCCTAATATCAAACAAAACAGACTTCCAAATGAAGTTAATGAAGAAAGACAAAGAAGGGCACTATATACTCATTAAAGGGAATATTCATCAAGAGGAAATCTCAATACTGAACATCTATGCCCCAAATACAAAGGCACCTACTTTCGTAAAAGAAACACTTCTAAAACTTAAAGCGCACGTCGATCAAAACACATTAGTAGTGGGAGACTTCAACACCCCACTCACAACAATGGACAGATCATCAAGACAGAAGACAAACAGAGAAATATTGAGTCTAACAGAGATCATGAACCAAACGGACCTAACAGATATCTACAGAACGTTTCACCCAAATACAAAGGAATACACCTTTTTCTCAGCACCCCACGGAACCTTCTCCAAAATCTACCACATAATTGGTCACAAGGATAGTCTCAATAGATACAAGAAAATTGAAATAACACCTTGTATCTTATCAGACCACCACGAAATAAAGCTGGTCTTCAACAGCAAAAGAATCAACAGAAAGCCTACACACACATGGAAATTGAACAGCTCCTTACTGGATGACCACTGGGTCAGGGAAGAAATAAAGAAGGAAATCAAAGACTTCTTAAAATCCAACGACAATGAAGACACAACATACCCAAACCTATGGGATACATTGAAAGCTGTGCTACAAGGAAAGTTCATAGCACTAAGTGCTTTCAAAAAGAAAATTGTGACAGCTCATCTTAGTGAACTAACAGCTAAGCTGGGTGAATTGGAAAAAAAAAGAAACAAACACTCCCAAGAAGAGCAGAAGGCAGGAAATCATCAAACTTAGGGTTGAAATCAACAACTTAGAATCAAAAAGAACAATACAAAGAATCAATGAAACCAAGAGTTGGTTCTTTGAGAAAATCAACAAAATAGACAGACCCCTAGCCAAATTAACTAAAAGGCAAAGGGAAAGAATCCAAATTAACAAAATCAGAAATGAAAAGGGAGAAATAACAACAGACATTGAGGAGATCCAGAAAATATTCGGGCATTACTTTAAATATCTATATTCCACTAAATTTGAAAAACCTAAGCGAAATGGACAATTTCCTCGATAAATTGAACCTACCAAAACTAAATCAAAATCAGATTAACAGCTTAAACAGCCCAATAACACCCAAGGAAATAGAAACATTCATTAATAATCTCCCAACCAAAAAAAACCCAGGGCCAGATGGCTTTAGCACGGAATTCTACAGGACCTTCAAAGAGGAACTAACACCACTATTTTCAAACTCTTCCACCACATAGAAACAGAAAGAACACTGCCAAACTCATTCTATGAGGCCACTGTCATTCTGGTTCCTAAACCACACAAAGACCCAACAAAGAAAGAGAACTTCAGACCAATCTCCCTCATGAACATAGATGCAAAAATACTTAATAAAATACTAGCAAACCGAATTCAAGAACACATCAAAAGTATCATACACCATGATCAAGTAGGCTTTATCCCTGGAATGCAGGGATGGTTCAATATACGAAAGTCTATCAATGTAATTCACCACATAAACAAGATGAAAGAAAAAAACCACATGATAATCTCACTAGATGCAGAAAAAGCATTTGACAAAATCCAACACCCCTTCATGCTAAAAGTTCTGGAGAGAACGGGCATACAAGGACCATACCTAGAAATAATAAAGGCAATATACAGCAAGCCAGTAGCCAACATCAAATTAAATGGAGAGAAGCTTGAAGCATTTTCTCTAAACTCAGGGACAAGACAAGGATGTCCACTTTCAACATATCTCTTCAATATAGTACTTGAAGTCCTTGCTAGAGCAATAAGACAACTAAAGGAGATCAAAGGGATAAAAATTGGAAATGAAGAAGTCAAATTATCCCTATTCGCAGATGATATGTTAGTATACATCAGCGACCCCAAAAACTCCACCAAAGAACTCTTACAGCTGATAAACAACTTCAGCAAGGTGGCTGGATACAAAATTAACTCAAAAAAAATCAGAAGCCCTTCTTTATACAACAAACAAATATACCGAGAAAGAAATAAGGGAAACAACCCCCTTCACAATAGCCACAAACAACATAAAATACCTGAGGGTAACCCTAACCAAGCATGTAAAGGACCTATATAACAAGAACTTCAAGCCCCTGAAGAAGGAAATGGAAGAGGCCTTTAGAAAATGGAAAGATCTCCCATGCTCATGGATAGGTAAGATCAACATAATAAAAATGGCTATCCTACCAAAAGCAATATATAGATTCAAAGCATTTCCTATCAAAATACCAACACAATTCTTTATAGACCTGGAAAAAGCTATTCTCAACTTCATATGGAACAACAAAAAGCCCAGAATAGCTAAATCAATCCTGTACAATGAAAAAACATCTGGAGGTATCACCATCCCAGATTTCAAGCTGTACTACAGAGCAACAGTAATAAAAACAGCATGGTACTGGTATAGAAACAGACCAGTGGATCAATGGAATCGAATTGAAGACCCAAACATGGACCCACACACCTATGCCCAACTAATCTTTGACAAAGAAGCCAAAACCGCACAATGGAAGAAGGACAGCATCTTCAACAAATGGTGCTGGTCCAACTGGATGTCCACTTGCAAAAGAATGAAATTAGACCCATACCTATCACCTTGTACAAAACTTAATTCCAAGTGGATCAAAGACCTTAACATAAGGCCGGCCACACTAAAGACACTAGAAGAAAAAGTAGGAGAAACCCTCGAACTCATTGCCACAGGTGACAACTTCCTGAACAGAACACCAACAGCTCAGGACCTGAGATCAACAATCAATAAATGGGACCTCATGAAACTGAAAAGCTTCTGTAAGGCAAAGGACACTGTCATTCAAACAAAACGGCAACCAACAGACTGGGAGAAAATCTTCACCAACCCCACATCTGATAGAGGGCTATTATCTAAAATCTACAAAGAACTCAAGAAACTAAAAACCAAGAAACCAAATAATCCAATCAAAAAATGGGAGATGGAGCTAAATAGAGAATTCACAAAGGAGGAATCCCTAAGGGCTGAGAGACACCTGAAGAAATGTTCAACATCCTTAATCATCAGAGAAATTCAACTCAAGACGACCCTGAGATTCCACCTAACACCTGTTAGAATGGCTAAGATAAAGAGCTCAAATGATAGCGCATGCTGGCGAGGGTGTGGAGAAAGGGGAACCCTACTCCATTGCTGGTGGGAGTGCAGGCTTGTGCAACCACTATGGAGGTCTGTCTGGCGATATCTTAGAAATCTAGGAATAACCTTGCCTCAGGATCCAGCCATACCACTTCTGGGCATACACCCAAAGGACCTCTCAGGGAGACATAGGGAAGTCTCCTCATCTATGTTCATAGCAGCCTTATTTGTAATAGCTAGAAATTGGAAACAACCCAGATGTCCCTCAACTGAAGAATGGATTAAAAAATTGTGGTACATCTATACAATGGAATATTACTCAGCTATAAGAAACAATGAAATCATGCAATTTGCAACCAAATGGATGGATCTAGAGGAGCTCATCCTGAGTGAGCTAACCCAGTCTCAGAAGGATGCACATGGCATCTATTCACTTATAGTAGGATTTTAACTATATCGTACAGGATATCTGTACTACAACCAACACACCAAAAGGAACATGGACATAATTTTTTTTTATCTTTTTCTTTTTCCTTCTTTTTTTCTTTTCTCTTTTTCCTTTTCCCTTCTCGTTTTCCCCTCTTTTTTTGTGGATATTCTTTGTTTTTGTGGGTTTGTGTGTTTGTTGGTCTTTTTTTTTAGTATTCCCCCAGTAGCAAGGAGACACCTTTCACTGGCAGTACTGCCTCGTAGGCCCCCGGAGAATGAAGAGGCTCTTGGCCCTCATATGACTTCTGATCTGTGGTGAGAGACTGTTAGGCAGGGACACTCCATCCCAGAGGAACAAGACGGAAGGGTCAGGGGGTAGAGCATGGGAGGGTGGGGCTGGGAAGCGGGAAAAGAGGACAATATGATAAGGATGTAACCTGAAGCAACAAACAAATAAATTTATTAACTAAAAAAAAAAAAAAAAATGCAGGTGGCAGGGCTGAAACACTGTGAATGGAATAGAGGATACAGCCATTCGGCCTGGTTTTGCAGACCTCCAGGTGTCGAGAAGATGTGGAAATAAGGTAAAATACAAGAGAACTGTGGTATTGGCCCATGCCTTTGGCTTCAGCGGAGACGGGGTGGGGGGGGCACCGTAGAGTTGGTGGTCTTATGTATTCTGGAGTCATACAGAGCAGGGTGGTGAGGGTGCATACTCTTGGTCCCACCATTCAAGAAGAGTACACCTTGGTCCCAGCTCCCAGCACACTGGAGACAGAAACGGGCAGATCCCGGAGCTCAGGGTCAGCCTGATGCTGGACAAACTCTAAATAGAGAAAGACTTCAATCCAGGAGTGGTGGAACGCATCTTTGATACCTTCAGATGGGAAACACAGGTCTCTGATTCCAATAATTAGAGTTCAGAGACACACACATGGGATTTGGAGGGACCTAGGTTTGGAGATTACTTACAAAAGGCCGTCTCGATGCAGGCAGATTGTCCTTTGGGATCTCAAAATATATACACCAGAGCTGGTTTAGCTCCAAGGTGACAGAATGATTTCTTCTTTAACCCGGATTGAAAGATAACGCTTTGTATGTTGTCGGAAGGCCAAATTTGCTTCAGGAGAAGTACTACCTAGACCCCCCCTAAAAAAAAAAAGGGGGGCAATTGTCCCAGGGTTGGGATTGGGGCAGGGCTCTGTTCTTATCTTTCCAGGAGAATCGAAGCGTCCATTAGGGGAGCCCGGGGACGGCTGGACAGCGGAAACCTCAGCAGAGAGCAGAATCAGGCACCAAGGAGGACGAGTGACCCAGTTGATTCTGCCTGGCAGACTTCCTCAATAGCTGTCTCCATCAGGGGCCTGCAACCACCACGGCAATCCAATGTCGCTGGGACCATTCAGCTCTACACAATGCCCCGGCAGGAACCTCAGTGAAGCCTGCAAGATCAGCTTCTGCCTACAAACCCCTTAGGTCATCTAAACAGCTGAGAACAGAAGGACTGAACATAAAAGGAGTGTACTAACATTTTTAACCATTTTTTCCATTTGAGTTCGGGCCCCAAACAGGTCTACTACGACCCAAATCAGCAGGAAGTCACTTTAAGAGAGCGACATCCCATGCCCAGAGGGTGGGGAAGGTGTTTCTCCGCCCTTCTTTTTGGTTATTTGAAGGATAACTGAAAACTCCGATATTTAGGGGAAGAGATTACAAGCTGATAAATGGTCCTGTTTAATGGGTTTTGGAGGTTAGCCCCAGGGAATTCCTACTTTTCCTTTTCTGTATCGTTCTTCCTCTCCTATGTAGGAGTGCATAGGCTTGAGAAAAATGAGATATAGACATAGCACAGGAAGGTCCAAGAAGAATGGGCAGATTATTGAATATGCCCTTATACCTTTGTATATTGATACAAAATTAGTAGTTTATTTTGCTAAAGTGGTATTGACCATTGTTTAATGTGCAAAAATAAGATTGTATTGGATTACATCAGTATTGATCTTTGTATATTGATACAAAATAAGATTATAGTTGGCCACAATGGTATTGACCCTTGTATATGGACGTAATATTAAGATTGTATTGGGCTACATAGGCATTGATCTTTGTATATTGATACATAATTAAGAGTATATTTAACCACAATTGAATAGATCTTGGTATATTGATACAAAATTAAAGGTAACGCTTCCTAATGGTTTCATACCTAGAGATACTTAAAAATAAAATGTGAAGCTCTGGCCTCTTGATACCAACCGTCTAAAACGGTCTAGGATAGTTAAGTAAAACAAACTCCTAGTCATGCAAACATGTCACTTTGTTAGCTACTATGACAGTCTATCACAGATATTCTCTAAACGACCCAGTAATCAAGTTGCTAAGAGACAAGCAACATTTGCTTATCTAAATACAAGAGTTGGATAGGGCATCTTCAAAAACCCCAAGATATCTGCAGAATATGGCATTCAAAGATGTTATCTTAAATCAAGATTTTCTTTTTTTTTTGATATCGAGACATATCAGCTCCTGACAGCACCCCCTATTCTACTCCAAGTAGAAGATAAGCATTGAAGAACCTCCACTGTAAGATGGTTGAATTAGTGGCAAGCCTATCTCTTGGCATGAAAAAACCCCTTGCACCAACTGCAGACAGACTGCTGTCCAAAAAGGACAAAACTTGGTAGCAGGGAAGTCGG
>CAJQZJ010033152.1:3661353-3677126 GCA_907164525.1 Lophiomys imhausi
AGAGCCAACTCTCACAAGTTGTCCTCTGATGTCATGAGCCCAATCCTCAGTAGTATGCCCACATGGCAGAAGGCGAGAACCAACTCTTACAAGTTGTCCTCTGATGTTCACATGTGCTCATACACACACCTACACAAATGCAAATGTGATGGTGTAGTGTGAAGCATTCTAAATGTTAATTAATTGGTCCTGCTTGCTGTCTGTTACTTACATTGTCCCTGATTGGTTAAATAAAATGCTGAGGCCTGAGACTGGGCAAAGACAGAGAAAGGCGGGACTCTCTGAGATTAGAACAGGAAGCCTGCACTTTAGAAGAAGGATTAATTCATTCCATCCAGGAGCAGGAAGAAGGAGGACACACACCATGAGTTAGAGAAAAGAACCTCATTCCACATGGCCTAGTGTGGAGAATGGCAGTCCAAGGGGCATGGGGTCATGTTTGGATAATAGAATTATAAGCTAGCTTAGGCAGGCCAAGATTCCTCAACTCAGGTCCAGGCTTTTTTGTTAACATGTGACTATATTTAGTATTTTAAAGCCCAGGCTTTAAAATCCATGTGGTGTCTATTCTCATTTATAATGTCTGGTTAAGGATCAATGGCTACTGAACCAACTAAATATAATCTAAATACTGGTAAACAATTTAATTAATTATTTCTACAAATGGTGCCCAACGTAATTTAATTAATTTTTTCCTACATAAATGTGTGTGTATGCATCTATATATAATTGAAAATTTATAAAGGACTCATGGAATGATCCTACGTGACTGTTCCTCATTCTTCTTAATATGTCAGCATTATGAGAGTCAGCCAATTTTGCAACAAGTAATATTTCAAAATTCTTACTAGTACCTTTATTTCTAAAAGGTAAGTGCATTTTTATATAATTTGAGACTATCGTCCTACCAATGACCCTCTGACCTGTTCTTTTATGAACCACTGAATGAGAGTGACAATTCCGTGAGCCGTATACAGCTTTTCAGTTTACAGAGCTATAACTGTCTCACCCGTTTCTCACATTGGTGGGATCCACAAAGGATTGTTTTATGGTAAAAATGGTGCTGACTTGGAAATTCATACTGTTTGGAGTAATTATTCAGCCAGTAGATCCTTTGTTCTGCTAACTCTGGAGTCAAGACCAATGGTCTGAAAGCAGTGCTATGTCATTCTGGTGCCTTAATGTGAAAAGCACTCATGTGTCACTTCAATAACTGAGGCTGCTAATTTGCTATCTAGCGCTCAGGCATTTTTATTTAATGCTTTGATATCTAGACATTAGACTCACCAGGCGTTTATTAGCAAAGCGCTCCGGTAATTGTCGCTCTCCTGAACAAAGCATTGAAAAGACATTTTTGCAGCAGCTGTAAACGGCTGGTGAGTTTCAGCCCTACTTTTCCTCAATTGGAATTGGAAGAACAGAGAGGAATGGTGGGAAAGATCACAGAACATGGCACACCAACCAACGGGCTTCAAGGCCTCGAAAGTCCTGTCCGTACTCACCATTATCTCTTCTCCCAAGGAGCTTTCCTTTGCGCACAGCCTAAAATGGTTGGCATGTTCTTCCTTCGTTTCCCACAGTCCTGAGAGGAAGCCAGCTCACGCTCAGGGAGAGGAAATCATTGTTTTGTTGCCTTCCCCTTTGGGAAAGGAAGCATAATGAACGGTAAGATTGTTACCATAGCAGCATCCTTACAATGCCTCATTAACAGATGTAACCCCATCCTTGATTTAAACCGAGAGTGAACTTCTGAACTTCCTCCTTCATACAGCTATTATAAGAAGGGTCTCAAAAATCAGTTCTGAAATCTCCCAGGAGCCTGTCTCCTATTGAAGCACTGAATTAAACATGTCAGGAATTTTTAATCAGATATGATTCTGCTGAGTGGCTACATTAATACTTAAATCTTGAAACTCTAGTACTCTGTTCTCATCTGTCCACATGACTACAGGAGGGGGATGTGGACTCATCCCATCTGCCCAATATTAGTTGACACAAGTCAAAATGTACTTGGCTATTAAACCAAACTGTCTCTTTTGTAACCTGTGCAGAAGCTAGCTCCTTCCCACTTCTCTGCTTTTTTATAATGTTGCTTCCCCCTTAAGTCCTCCACTTTCGCACATCTGATTTCTAATCAGTTTTGAAGAACAGGCCCTCACGTAGCACAAAAGCCTTCCAGGATATGACATTCCTACTGTATGTGTGGCTGCAGAGGGAAATAACAGTCCACTCACACCCTAATGTCTTTCTTTTTCAAACCATAGTTGAATCATCAAATGAGTAAGCCTCAGAATCAAGCTTTAACACCGTAACTTGAACCAAGTGGGGAACTGTACAGCTGAGGGAAGTTGGGTTTTATTCACTACATACCGCGAGTCTACAGAACACCGATGGCAGAAAGAGACATCAGCAGTTGATTGGCTTCTGACTCTAGCAGGACATAGGAATGGTAGATGGTTCCAGACTGATCAACAATTTCTCCTGACTGGTGGAAAAATTCCTTTTTCATATTTAAGAATGGCTTCTTGGCCCCCATGACATTTGTACAACAGGACACAGTTCACAGGGTCAAAGTATCCCTGGGGGAAATTTCACCAGTAATTCCTAATTCAGAATGATATACTTGGCAAGTATAATAAACGAAAACATTTCTGATTCAAGAAGCTCTTTTATAAGAAGTATGTCGTGAGAGGGAGCATTTCCTGTGATAATTTTATCTCGTGTCACCTCGCTCTTCCTATGGCCCAAGTTATCTAACTTAACATTGAAAGTTTCACATCGCATAGGAAGGTTTAATGTGCTGATCACAAGCTACTCATGGGTGAGAACATGATGGCAGTGAGTTGTACGTCTCATGGTTCTTAGTATAATTCTGAGTATGGCACAAGATGCTAAGTATGTGTTCACTGGTTGATGTCACAGTCATCTTCCAAATGGGGGTTTTGAGTTCCAGCTCAATAGGTTTAAGTAGGAAATGGTGAATTAATGGAAGTTAAAGAAAGAAATAAAATCTGTCTTGTGTAGTTTGAAAAACAAAAGAGACTTTAATGAAATGTCCACACAAATATGACTAGTCAAGGTTAAGAAAACTGAAAAATCATGGTAAGTTACCCAAGGACAAGATGTAAAAGGAGAACCCCAATTGCACCTGGGGTTGGAGAAAAAGAAAGCAAATAGAACCAAAAGGGTAATCCCAACCCCAGGAGATAGAGGCAGGAGGAATGCTGCAGATTCAGGGCTCACTCAGTGACTTCCAGGCCAGAGACCCTGTATTGAAAATAGAAAACAACAAACACTCCAAGGGATTCGTTGGGGGGGGGGGGGGGGACAAACGGACAGAAAGAAGGGAAGAACAAAAACAGTGGAGCCCGGAGAATGCAGTGAGAGCTGGTCTGATTGGCATGAAGGAATGACAGGAGGTGCGAAAGCGGGAGTGTGGAAGAGAGTCCCATCTGCACCCTCAGATCGCATGTGTGTCCCTCCCCAGAAACAGCCCTAGAGATTGACCAACACATTTCAAGGTTAGGATTCGGGAGCAGGGAAGAAAAAGTGGAGGAGAATAAAGTAGCTGGGACACAGGCAGGGCAGGACTGGCAGGACTGGAAAGGAATCATAGACAGTTTCCGTACAAATGGAGACAAGAAAAAGGCTGAATGATGGAACAGGAGATGCCAAGAAACCAAAACTCAGTGAGAGTAGTGAAATCTAACAGCCAAATTTAGATCTTGACATGGTGTTGATTTTCTTCAGTAAATCACTCTGAATATAGAGAATGAATATTCTGTTTTGGTCAAAGATTTTGTTTTTCAGCATTAAGCCTGGAAATGAATATGCATATCCATCACTCAACACAATGAATAAAATCTGTTCTTGGGCATAATTGTCATCATACCCGGATGTGGGGGCTACTCCACTTACTGAGTATCTCCATTTTAAGGTTTTTGTTTGTTTGTTTGTTTCAGTTTGGGCTGTAAATATTTATGTACTAGTTTTATTTAGTAAATTTATTAAGTAATTTTAAATATTATTTAGTAAAAAAATAGAAGAAATAGTTATTTCCTTTAGGGAAGGATTGTTACTAACAACATCAAATATATAATTTCCTTATATTTAAATTTTACTTTAAATTTATTTTAACATTTGTTAGTGTAGGTTCATGCCATTGATGACCATGTAGGGGGCAGTAAATATTTACATAAATAGAATCACTGAAGACATGAAGGTCTTCAAATCTGCTGTGTTCTCAACCAAATAAACAGGCCTTCACAGGTAAATTGTCTTTGTCAGGCAGCTGATTATGGCAGAGACAGACCATAATAGTCAGCATCCAAACTCAGTTACTCAGACTTATAGAAATGCCTGATTCTTACTTCATCTTTTTGTGTTGTTGTTTGTTTGTTTTTGTTTTGTTTTGAGACAGCGTTTCTCTTTGTATTAACCCTGGCTATCCTGGACTCCATTTGAAGACCAGGCTGGCCTCAAACTCACAGAGAGCCTCTGCCTCTCAAATGCTGGGATTCAAGATACACACCACCGCTGATTTAGTTCTTGCCAAGCTGCCAATGAGCAGACTAAAGTCAAAGTTTTGGAACTGGGCAGATTTATGCTCAAATCTAGCTGGCCCTTAGGCAAATGACAACTTCCTGCTGATTCTCTACGTCTTCCCTTGTATGCTCGCGCTGTCGACAGGAATGCAGTGTTCAAGTACCTTGCACGACAACTTGGCAGTGTCTTGAAATGCAAGCACACATCTGCCATGTGATATGCCATTTCACTTGTAGTATTGTATGAGAGACAATAAAATACATATTCTTACAAAGATGCTCACAGCAGTGTTATCACATTGCCAAACTCAAAGTCACTAACTGCCCTCTAAAAGATTAACAGATAAGGGAGCCACAGCAAGCCTACACAGTGGAAAGAGGAAAGGACTGAAACACGCAGTAGTGTGTGTGTGTGTGTGTGTGTGTGTGTGTGTGTGTGTGTGTGTGTGTATCCTAATGGTTAAGTCAAGCGAAGCAATAAGAGGGGTGTTTGGTTTGATGCCATTTGCACAGAACTCTAGATAATATAATTCAATCCACAGAGACTGAAAGTAGACAATGTTTACATAGCGCTGGGGTAGCTGAGAGGGGTAGGAGGGAGGGATTATCAGGGGCAGCTTTGAAATAAAATTAAATATGAGGTGATTACATAGCACTTATCCTGTTAGGAAAATACACTTAAAATATTTAGTTTAACATGTAGATGCTACCCAATAAATACAAGTTATTACATGCTGATTACAGTACCCTTTTAGTTTTCTTTTAGAATCATTTGACAAGGTAGTCATAGAATATGTCCAATGAAAAGAATTTGAGAGGCACAGTGCAGGGGACATCAAACCAAGAAGAGCACCTTTATATAAACAGAAGAGTTATCTGGGGGGCTGCGGTGGTGCACATCTTTAATCCCAGCACTCTGGAGGCAGAGGCAGGAGGATCTCTGATTTTGAAGCCAGCCTAGGCCACATCGAGAGTTCCAGGACATCCAGGGCTATATAGAGAAACTCTGTCTTGAAAAACCAAAAAAGAAAAAGAAAGCAGAAGAGAAGTGAAAAGCTACTTAACAGTGGTAGGAAAGGGTGTGAAGGAGCTAGCAGAGTAAAGGAACTGTTTTTCTCTCCATTATTACTAAAGAAGCATAATTTTCTTTACTTTCAAATTACATACTTTATAAAATTAATAGATTTTTTTTCAGCAGTTTTATAGATAAATTTCATTTGATTCACAGAAATAGGTATTACTATACCCAATAAAACGTTTAAGGTATCTGAAAATCACAAAGCATTTGTAGTGCTAAGAGGATACATTTCTTATGAGCAAATAGAAGGAGGAACTTCATACCTATCCAATACACCAGAGAGAAAGAAGTAACATAACTTGATATATCTAGGCTTAAATATATACATTATAACACAGCAAATGTTATTGAACTTGTACAGCACATTCTCCAGAGAGCTGATGGATGGCCTGTCTGAATTCTAGAGAATTCAGGCTGGCTGTGGAGGCTCGCAGATAACATTGCAGTACACAGGACAAACTAATGGGGTTTAAATTAAAGGGCAGAGTTTACTGAAAAATATGCAAACAATTAGGGGAAGGGCACCTTAGCATGTAAGCGAAGTTTATACAGAAATACAGTGAGCTCTTAGGGAAATAACAACCATTATGTCAAAGGAAAAGTCAGTGGATGGAGTTTATGAATGTAAGACCTTCCCAACCCCAACACTTGGAAAGTAGAAGTAGGAGAGCAAAGATCATCTTTAGCTACAAATTAAATTCAAGGTCAGCCTGGGCTACACAAAACCCTGACTCAAAAAATAAAAACAAAACAAATCCTCATATGTAAACTCATTTCCTATTGTTAAATATGACATTTTGAAGACTATGTCACCGTTGGAATGACAATATTTTAAAAATATGGAGAGGAAATTGGATTAAGAATAAGGAAAGGTATAGAGCATACAGATCAAAAAGTTTAATTTGAAGAACTGTAAAAAATAGGGTTTAGGGGCTGGAGAGATGGCTCAGCGGTTAAGAGCACTGACTGCTCTTCTGGAGGACCCGGGTTCAAATCCCAGCACCCACATGGCAGCTCACAACTGTCTGTAACTCCTGTTCCAAACAATCTGATGATACACATGTAGTCAAAACACCAATGAACATAAAATAAAAATAAATAAATTATTTTTAAAAAATAGGGTTTAAAGGTCCCCCTATGCTGGGACTTGTGGATTTAATTATCTGGGAGACAGAACACCTGGCACAGTGCTTAATTCTGCCTGTCACCATCTTGGTATACCTGGGAGGGGTTACCTAGTTTAGGTCAGCCTTTGGGCATGCCTGTGAAGGACTACCTAGTTTAGGTTAACTGAGGAGGGAGACCTGCCTTAGCTGGGGGTGGTGCCTCTCTACTGGCTGGGGTCTTGGACTTAATGAAATGAAGTGGGAGCTGAGCATCGTCATGCGTGCTGGCTATGGATACAATGTAAGCAGCTGCATACCGCTATCTCCCTGCCAGGATGGACTCCATCCTCGGACTCTTGAGGAAGAATGTAAAATCATTCTTAGCTCGATTCTTGTAGGTTATTTTGTCTCAGCAACAAGAAAAGAAACTAATTCACCATATTTAAAGTTGAGCTTGAGCTCTTCCAAATAGCAAATGCCAACAATAACAACCAGGGAGCCAGGGAACAGGGGGAAATGATTTGGGTGAGTAGCTAGGGGTGTTGACCCTTTTCAGGGGAGAAGACCTCAGAGAGATGCTACGAGCTAAGTGGATAGCACAAAGGAGTGGACGGCCCATGTAGTTGAAGCTTCAATGTTCGTTCACTTTAAACTAGGTATGTAGAGGTCTAAGGATAGAAGTGCCCCACTTTCTCTCTGAATCTATACTGAAGGATGTTTTGCCATTCTAAAGAAGCCTTCCTGTAGGAGTTAGGTGGGCAGAACTATGAATATAGACTTTCTCCTTGTCTTTTGTGAGGCTTGGCTAAAAAATCTTAAATGACCTAAGAAACCGTTTTGCTTCGTGTTTTGAGAAAGCATCTCACTATGGAAATCACATAACTTAAATTTGTTATATAGCCCAGGCTAACTTACCAGCCGTGGCCTCCAGAGTGCTGGGGTCACAGGCTACCTCCTAATATGCCCTTAGGCAGTCTCTTAACTCCTGGGCAATCTTAGAAGCTAATCTTGAAACCTGCAAAGGTCTTTAAAGGATGACAGCTTGTGTGTGGGAAAGTGAATTTTTAGCAGGCCAGGAATTTACCTCAGCATCTATGCGATAATATAAATGCAAGGTGATAAATATAAAGGTCAATGAAACTTTGCACTCTAGTTTACAGGTGCCAGAGACTAAAATGCAGTAGCCCAGAGAACTCAGAGATTACTGAGCAAGATGCATCAAAGACTCGCCGGATGCTACAAAGCCTGTACTTTGCTCCCCTTCTGGGCTTGAGATCACAGAGCTGGAATGCTATACCTCTGCGTAAGAAGCATTCAGGGAAAGGCTTCAAAGGGAAAGAATGCTTTTTTGTAAGCATTTTAAAAATCAGTTTCCCCAGTTCTTAGCCGGTCTATTTCTTGTCTCTTTAACAGTCCCTCTTGTTTTTGAGGTAGTGTGGCTGGACTCCAAGTTATCTCACATGCAGGATAAACTCTAGACCACTGGGTCCACTGTGGGTGGGTGGCACTGGTCCATTGGCTGGGGTCCACCTGAGCCTGATAGTTGCTCTAAATCAGCTGATTATGAGGTAAAACTAACAGGAGTGAAAAGAAAAACCAGTAAAAAAACAAACAAACAAACAAGCCAAAACAACAACAAAAAACAAACCAGAACAAAACCAACCAAAAAATGACAGTTACTTTTCATATACAAAGAGCAGGTGCATAAACGCCCAGGGTTTACACATCACTTAATTATTATCATGAGCTCCTCAAGAACCATTATTAGGCACATATTAGGATCTGGCAAACTGAGGGTCACAGATATTAAATAATTTACTCAGTGCTACCCTGATACACTATGTGGATTCAAACTCAATGTGTCAGTCTCCATCCTCCATGTTCTTAATGTCCCGTTCGATGTCACTATTCCTAAAGTTCATGCTGGCATTTGACAGTGATTATATTAGCATAACAAAAAGGCAGTTTCCTTGAAACACTCTTCCATCTTCATCATAAATCATCTCTGCTTTAGAAATATTTCATCTTATTCTTCACGAAGCATACCTTGTTAGTACAACATCCACTATTACAGATTGTAAAAACTATTTTCACCCGGGTAGTATTGTTGAATGCCATGACTATTCATATGTTGGTTCTGGTGATTTCAAATAAATCTGCCTTGTGGCCCTCACTCTATTGCACTTTTGTGTGGGCTATAAATCTTCTTAAAACCAATAAAAATATAAATTCAGAATGTTTCAAAAGCAATCTCTCATGCCAAAGGAATGTCAAATCCTTTCTGTTTCTGTGCTCTTCTTGCCCAGTACAGAAAGAGTTCTGATTTTAAAAAAAACATTTATCTTTAAAGATAATAATTTTTACTAATTAGAAAGTGACACATGATCCTTGAAGGAATTTAAAATATACATAAAGATATTAAAAAACCCAAAATTCCATTATCCCAAGATAAAATATGATTAATATTTTAATTTTCTTCCTTCAAGTGTATGAAATAAAAATTTTAACTCTGCTTTGTTTTAAAGTGTGGTATAGGAATTTCAAGAAATTATAAGTTATACATACATATTTGTCTAAGATACTCATGTTTAATACAGTTCTCCACAAAGTAATTATGACAGGAAAACTTTATAAATTTTTCTAATTAAGATTTGAAAAATAGCCCGGCATGGTGGCACACACCTTTAATCCCAGCACTTGGGAGGAAGAGGGAGGTGGATCTCTGTGAGTTCAAGGCCAGCCTGGTCTACAAAGTGAGTCTATGACAGCCAGGGCTACACAGAGAAGCCCTGTCTTGAAACAAACAAACAAAAAGAATTGAAAAATAGGGGGCTGGAAAGGTGGCTCAGTAGTTAAAAGCACTGGCTGCTCTTCCAGAGGATCCGCATTCAATTCCTAGCACTGACATGGCAGTTCACAACTGTCTGTAACTCCTGTTCCAGAGGATCAGACACCCTCACACAGACATACATGCATTCAAAACACCAAGTACATAAAAAGAGTTGAAAAATAAAGCTGGGCATGGTAGCACACACCTTTAATCCCAGCACTTGGGAGGAAGAGGCAGGCGGATCTCTATGAGTTCAAGGCCAGCCTGGTCTACAAAGTGAGTCCAGGACAGCCAGGGTTCTGTTACACAGAGAAACCCAGTCTTGAGAAACCCCCCCCCAAAAAAAAAGAATTGAAAAGTATACTGAAAAAATTTGATGTTTTAATATGTTGTATATTTAACTTGACTTTTGTTTCTAAAGATAGTCATTATTTAATGATCAAGTTACGTATGAAAAGTTTAAAAAATATGTGACATTCCTTGATGGCTTCCATGTGCCAGTCAATTCTGAAGATTTTTCTGGTACTATCTCACTAACTCCTTCCAACACCTTTTACAAATAAGAAAACTTATACCTCAAGAGGCTAATTTACTTGTAGACTTGGTTTAGTAAGCCAAAGAATAATGGTGAACTAAGATGACTTCTTTTGTTCATTGGGTTATTTTAATGAATGTGGTAGCTGAATTAGAATGGCCCCCCATAGACTTCTACATTTGAATGCTTAGTCATCAGGGAGCAACACTGTTTGAAAGGATTAGAAGGATTAGGAAGTATAGCCCTATTGGAAGAAGTGTCAATGAGGGTGGGCTTTGAGATTTCAAAAGCCCAAATAAGTAACGTCTCTCTCTCTCTCTCTCTCTCTCTCTCTCTCTCTCTCTCTCTCTCTCTCCCCTCCAGCACCACGTGTGCTACCATGCTCCCTGCTGTGATGATTTGGACTAAACCTCTAAAAATGTAAGCAAGCCCCCAATTAAATGGTTCCTTTTATAAGAACCATTTGGTCATGGTGTCTCTTCACAGTGACTAAAACAGTGGGTGAACAAAGATGACTATTTAAGCTTTGTCCTAGAAAGAAAGTAGTGGGGCAGAGAATGAATGGTCTTTATTTCAGGGAAGGAAAGGATAGTCTCACATGACGTTCTTGTAGATCAAGAATGAGGATGAGCCCTTGAACTGATGGCACATTGGCCAATCATTATCAGAGACATGCAGTTACTCAATAGCACAGCTTCTGTCTAAGCCCAGGTAGAGCACCATCAGAGCAGCACTTTACCACTGCCCCAAACTGCCTCTATAGGAAGTGTAAAGGAGAAAGGCACTGACTGCCAAGACAGTGGAAGTCCCCCAGTTCCACACTCCAGTGCTAACAGCTGCCATCATACTGCCAAACATTTTTCTAGACTTGAAGTGAGGGAAATCTTGCTGGGGACTATGCCTTAGTATGTGAAATGTGGTCTAAATCTGGGTAGTTCATATAATTGTTTTGCAGAGTGAAAAGGAAAAACCTTCATAGATACCTCCTCAGAATCCAGGAGACAAGAGATGGTCTTACACACTTTTGATGCAGGGTTCCATGAAGCCAATGAGCTTTGGCAGAATGCCTTGTGATCCTCCTGGAACATGAAACCCTAGAAGACATGTGAAGAACCACTTCCAGGGCATTTCTTATTTGGGTCCTAGTGTTTTCAGAAAGTGTATAAGACCATCTGTTGTCTCCTGGATTCTGAGGAGGTATCTATGAAGGTTTTTCCTTTTCACTCTGCAAAATAATTATCCATAGCTATCCAAAATTAGACCAAATTTCATATACTAAGGCATAGTCCTCCACAAGATTTCTCTCACTAGCTCCATGATTAGGTCCTAGGAACCCAGACAAAACTTATTTCTGACTAACTAACTACAAATGTAAGGATTCCCTTTGGAGCCTGACTGAATCCATCTTGAAAAAAAGATTCCATTTTGTATTGTTTGACTCAGAGCTGACCTCCAGTTCCAGAACAACAACAAAATGTACCCGACCTTGTATTCCAGGGGTGTTCCCTTACTACCACCAGACAGCTTACTCCAAGAAAGCACCCAAAAAGTTTAAACAAACTTTCTGGTGGTCAAGCTGACCTCAGCTGGTTAGTCAGCAACAACGAGCCAATAACAAATGGACATGACTAGCTACCCAAATGTCATCCAATCATATGGTAAAGAACCTACTTCTTTGTCTGAGTCTCTATATAAACTCTGTACTTTTGGATCTGGGGGCTATCAACTCAAAATGCTGTGTCAGTGAGTGTTGCAAGTCCAATCTCTGAGCTTAAATAAACAACCCTCATGTATTTACATTGGAGTTGACTCCTGGATGGTCTCTGGGGTCTCAAGAACCAGGCAGAACATCCCATCATTACCTCAGACTTTATAATTCACTGGAATGGTCTACAGAATTCAGGAAAGTCTATATACCCAAGATTACAGTTTTATTATAAATTATATAAATCACCCACTAATGAGATGCTCATCTGGTAAAAAGCACCACGTAAAGGTTGAAGGACAAAACCAGCTCCATAAAGTTGTCCTTTGGTTTCTATACCTGTACTGATGTACACGTGTGCCAACACACACATACACACACACTTGTGCAGTAATAGTGAAGCTGAAAAAACAAACAAAAAAGATACAAATCAAGACCAGCCAATTGAAGAGATGTGTACAGCAAGGTATCTGAGGGTCCCCAAAATGAAGTATCTGTATTATCTTTCCCAGTGCATCATGAATAATGACATCGAGGAAGTTCACCTGAGTCACAGTGTCTGAAGTCTTTATTAGGGATACTGCATAGGGATGACTGATTGACCATGTGATCCAAAAACCCACTGTATCAGTTTCTTTTCTTGACACTGTGATCAAACACCTGATAGAAGGAATATGCATTTTAGCTCACATTTTGGGGGCATGTAGCCCACTACAGCAGGGAAGGTTTGGTAGCAGGCAGCTCCATGTCAGTAGAAGTTTACAGCAGCTGTGTGCTCTTGTGTGGGAGGATCACGAGGCAGAGAGAAGACAGGAATGGGATCTGGGTTATAAAACCTTAAGGCCTGACCTCTAGTGACCCACATCCTCACCCCCTAAAAGCCTACAACCTCTCAAAACATGGGGCTGGAGAGATGGTGCAGAGGTTAAGAGCACTGGGTGCTCTTCCAGAGAATATGGGTTCAAATCCCAGAACCCACATGACACTTCACAGCTGTCCATAGTTGCTGGGCGTGGTGGCGCACACCTTTAATCCCAGCACTTGGGAGGAGGCAAAGGCAGGAAGATCTCTGTGAGTTTGAGGTCATCCTGGTCTACAGAGTGAGGTCTACAAACCTCTCAAAACAGTACCACTGCCTGGGAATTAAATGTTTAAACATAAAGGATATTTCACATTCAATTCATATCATTCTATCTTTGACCTAGAAAGCCTTGTGGTCATTTCATAATGTAAAATGCATTCTGTCTAACTTCAAAAGTTCTGATACTGTTCCAAAATCTCTTCTTAGACACAAATTATAGTCTTAACTCTATAAAATCAAACCCGGTTACATGCTTTCAATTAAAAAAGAACAGCACAGAATAAATAATCAAATTTCAAAAGAAATGTGGGCATAGCAAAGGAAGATCAGACCAAAGCAAGACCAACCTCATCAGGACAGACATCAAACTCTGAAGTTCCATGTCTAGCACCAGGAGCTCATAGTGAAATATCTATGCTCCAAGAAATTTGGGTATGCGTTCTCCAGATACATTGCCTGCAACACGTGTAGCCTCTCTCTTGGGCTGCCTGAATTTTATGAAATCTCCAGTTTCCTGGATCTCAACTGCAACTTGGGTTTGACCTTCAGAACTTCCCACTCAGGAGCTCCTCACAGGGAATTCAGCCCTGCTACATAACTGTTGGGCTTCAGTAATTTTCTGAAACATTGGTAAAAGCCTCCACAATCCCTTCCTTCTTGCATCATCTATGCCTGCATAACCAGCACGTGTGGACTGTGCCAAATAATCCTGCTAGCTGTAGCCTAGCCCTCCTAGAATGCAGCTATAGAGACCTCTGTGTGCTTTTTTGTGCCAAATTTCCTTTCCATAGGAAGACATAAACAATGTCCCCTAAGGTCACAACAACAAACCAGGGCATGATTCCCCTAAAATTCACTCTGGGCTTCCAAAGTTTATGGTGCTTCCTTAGGGAGCATAGATGAGGAACCCCTTAAACTTTCAGCCCCATCTGAAAAGCTTCACACAGCAGGGATGAGGGATTCTTCATAGCTGCAAAGATGGGGCCCCTGCCTTAGTCTTTTTCAGACTCCATATACTCTAGTGCCTCCCCCAGGGCCATGCAGAGTTGTAGTGAGAATTTTGGTTTCTTTTAAAACACAGAAATGTTATGTGAATATGTTTATGGCGCTGCTTCAGTTTGTCCACAGCAGCTAACTATGATTTGTCTCCTGCTGTGGCAGGGGAATGATTTTGTCAGCTGAAGATAGTTTACGTTTAGAATTCTGGGATGCCAGAGCCCCAAGAGAGGCTATGGCTGCTTCTGCTGCTGTGGTTGCTATTTGCTGGATTGCTGGTTGCTGGATGGAGATATCCTGACGACAAAGACCAAACTTGGCCCAAGGAGCTCAACACCCCTAATCAGCAGGAAATAGTCTAATGAGATCGACATCCCCTCTCCCCTCTATCCTCTTTCTCTGTTACCTAGTGTTGGGGAGTTGGAATGGATTGGAATAGAGAAGGGTGGTAGGAAAAAGAACCCAAAAAAGTAGGCAAAAGCCCTACAAAGAGTTTCCAGGCAAACTGGATACTCAGGCAAAACTCTCATGACCTATAGTATGTGGTGGTTTAAACCTTCAACAAGTCCAGCTGGGTGATCTTTTACAAGGGGCATTGCTGAATGCTCTAAGACAGCAGGTGCTTAGCTCACAGGATGGACACTCAGAACAGCCTGCAAAGCTGGATCTGTGAAATTGCTTCCCTCAGAGGTCCTGATAAATCAGAAAACACTGAAGTCTGTTTTCACATGAAAATTTTCCAATTGTCTTCGTATTACTATGCCCAGGAGTTCTCAAAAGTTTGCTTTGTCTGAACCTATCTGTCCATTCTGTCTGGAACTTTAACCACGTTCAATCTTGCCAAACTATGTTTTTCACTTTGTGTGTGTGTGTGTGTGTGTGTGTGTGTGTGTGTGTGTGTGTGTGTGTGTGTGTGTTCCACTTTCTGCTGTTTCACTGTAAATCTGAGTAAACATAGTGAGCAATAACCATACCACAGGATGAAAGTTTTGTTGTTCTGAAATTTCCTCTAATGAGCAATGTAGTTCATTACATTTGAATTCAGCCTCATTCAAAAAAAAAAAATTCAAGACACCAGTAGGATGCAGCATATGTGCAAATATCTGCGAGCTCAATTCCAGACAAAGTCCTTGTGCCCTTTAGCAATCTGAGGGGCACAGTCTTTACTGTGCACAATCCTATTAACATCCTATCAACATGACCCTATTGATTGTTATCAATTTTCTATTTTAGTTACTTTTCTCATTGATGGGACCAGATATCTGAAAAGAAGCAACCTAAAGGAAGTATTTACTTTAGCTCACAGTTTGAAGGGATACAGTTTATGTTGGGGGAGGGAGGGCAACTTTGTGGCAGGGAGCTAAAGCAGCTGCTGGTTCACATCTGGGTAGAAGAGGGGTCAAAGCGAGGACAGCACACAGAGTTAGACTATGAAGTGGCTCCACGACCCACTTCTCCAGCTAGACCTGACTTTCTAAAGGTTCAACAAACTTCCCAAACCAGCAAGGAAATACGTGTTGAAACAGATGAGCCTATGGGGGACAATTCACACTCAAACCATAACAATCATCAAAAATAATAAAGGCACTTCTATATCTTGGGAATTCCAGAGATTTCACTTTCCTTCCAGGAGCCAGGAATAAAGGCCAGCCAAATTCTTTATTAAATGATATTTCCTCCCACTGTTAGCTACAATTGTAGTCTATTGAACTGCTCAGTTGCGGCATGGAATTGGCTCCTTAGCAACAGGGCATTCTACCACTCACATTACACTGTCATCGAGTCCCTTCTGTTTCTGTATGGTCAATAGGACAAGGGACATGGCACCTTTGCTGGGCTTTCTTTTGCTAACTCTATAAAGAATAAGTTGGCTGAAGTTTTAGAAGGGCTTATTGTTT
>CAJQZJ010033152.1:3692152-3712204 GCA_907164525.1 Lophiomys imhausi
TGGGCTATTGTATCTAGCCTCGTGATGAAAATCCTGTACCAAGTCACTAGTGAGACTGGGATGGGCATGCAATCTAGTCTTCACTAAGAAGACATGAAAGGGAATTTGGGAGAGATAGCATAGAAGATTGTTCTCCCTGGTGAGTAGGAGAAAGGGGAAATACATGTCTCCTCCTTCTTTCTTTCTTTGGATGTTCTGTGTCTGAATAGGAAGTCTAGCAATATAATGATCTGACATATGTGAGATAGTAAGCCCGATTTAGGAGACAACATGGGAAGACAGCAATGTGAAGGGGTAGAAAGGATGATGACATTAAGGACCTTAAAGAGCAACTGCAGAATGACCCACCTCGCGCTATGAAAAATAAGTGAAAACAAACACAAAGTGCTTCTAGCTCATCACCATTATTTGGAAGTTCTGCTTCTTCCTGTTGATAACAAATTAGCCCCTGCACTGGGAAATAGTATTTAAGTTAATAAAGGAAAACAGGGGCCATGATCATGTAGTTTCTCTTAGGGTAAGGTGTTAGATCTGTGTTTCCTTCTAAGTGATATTAGCAGATACTTCATCAATATAGGGAAATGCATGTTTATGAGATGATGTAAAATGATAAAAATATAATTCATTATTAAAATAATAGATGTTGTGAGAGTCAAGTTAGGTGTAAATTTGATGGGCTTACGAGACACCCAAGCTGGTAAATGGGAATGTCAAAGGCATATATAAAGAGATTCACATTTGAATCACTGGTCTTACTAAAATATATATCTACCATCTAATCTATGGACAGTCATGAATAGGAAAAAAAGTCAAAGGACTAAATGCATTTCTGCACTGGAGTTTGGACAATCATCCCTTGCTTGAGACATCAGAACCACAGGCTTTCAGGGTTTTAAGAGTGGTCTAAGAGTGACACTACTGGCTTCCCTGGTTCTCAGGCCTTTCTGGCTAAAGATGAATCACTAAACCAGGCCCTTGTTTTCCTGTGTGCATACTGGGACGTTTTGATTTCCACAAACTCTGAGCATCAAACCCTGTAATAAATCTGTCATCTGTGTGTGTGTGTGTGTGTGTGTGTGTGTGTGTGTGTGTGTGTGTGTCCTATTAGTTCTGCTTCTCTGGAGAACACTAGTTCCAATGTAATATTTACAGAAATTGCTATCTGAACCACATTAACATAAATAAAAGTCTCATAAATAACTCTTGAAACATTATGGCTGAAATCTTCAAATGGTGAGAATTCTTCTGACCGTTTATGCTGGAGAGAACCTTTAACAGAGGTTCTAGGCATTGTTTCTGTCAGCTCCAGGCATGTCCGAGTCTTTACCAATTATGTGCTGTTTTAGCCTCATTTCCCTGAAAAGAAGGCAATTTCCTTTGATAAGCATGGCTGTCCTGAATGCCTTGGGTGCTGTTTTTATATTTGCTGGTGCCATGAGTCCCAAAATGAGGTAGCTCATTTAAAATATTTTCCTCATGGTCGTTCTGTTTCCCCATTCAGGAAAAAGATTATTGGTTGCCATGGCAATCAGCTTCCACAGCATTCCATTCTGAGTAACTACACAGGTGCAGCTCTACTCTACAGCCCGTACTGTAGTTCCCTGAAGATCGGCATGTTTCCCTAGCTCGTTCTCTGTGACCGCTGCTGAAAATTTCCAACAAAACAAAGTTAAGCCACATAATTTTTGAAAGGCCGTGTATCACCTGAATGTTAAAAAGTTACAAAACTGCACATTGGTTTCCTCTGACTGTGGGATTACTATTATCAATTAGTATATTCGGTTCAGGCTTTCAACAGCACCTGACTGGAAACCTTCTGAAGTCTTCATTTAGATGCCTAGGGTTGTATTTTACTTCTCTGGCAATACTTAGAAAATTAGCCATGAGATTACAATAAAAACCAAAGCAGGGGGATCGTGCCATTAAGTCATTTCCCATTTTCTATAGCAGTTTTCCTACAGATACTCCTTCAATCTCTCTCCCTCTACAACTCACAAACCACTCTATTTAAAAGGAAAACAAAACAAACAAACAAACAAAGTATCACGTATGGGTGTTTTCAGATGAGTAAATCTGCCTTGGAGAAGCCAAATCTATACCCCAACTCTTGAGGCTGTTTTTTCTTTCTTAATTGAAATTCTTTGAGTTCTTTGAATAGACTTTTCAACTACTCCATTTCAATTGAGAACAAGACTGGAAATAATAATGAAAGATGGCTTTATACAGGCCAACTCAAGTTAATGATGGCTTGGATGTGCTAAATCATGGTGCACAGGAAATGAGAGTTTTAGCATCCAGAAGAAAAAAATTTTTTCTACTTTTTCATTCTTTTCTTATCATTACTTTTAGTCATTGCTGTCTATTTAGTTTGTTAATAATTATTTGTCATAAGTTAGTGGGATGTCTTTTCCTGAGGAGCTATTATTTTTGCTTGTGACTGTTCTGCCCGGTTCTCTAGCAGTTCGAGTTGAGAGCCCAAGCTCTGAGCTTGAATAAACAACCCTCATGTATACATTGGAGTTGGCTCCTAGGTGGTCTTTGGGGTCTCGAGAACCAGGCAGAACATTTGGGGGCTCGTCCAGGATCCCCAAGGTCACCAGGACTCCTGCCGGAGGGTTCAAATCGGCCGGTAAGCTACTATGTCTATGTATGTCTGTCTCTGTATATATGTCTGTCTATGTACTTGTGAAAACCAGGGTGCCATTCCTGAATTTCCAGTAGACTGGTATTGACCTTTATTTACATTTGGAGGTCCCACCAAGATCTTGGGGACCCTGAGTCACCAGGAAAGACCCCAAGATGGAAGTACGAGCTCATTTTTTTTTTTTTTTTTTTTTTTTTTTTTGTCTAGTCTAACTCTCTATGTTGGCTGTGAGACTGCTTGTCTCTGTTTTTGTTTTGTGGAAAGTTCAAGTTTGGCTTGTTTTCAGGATCTGCATGAAAGTCTGTCTGGATTGATTTATTGTTTGTGAGACCATTTGTTTTTGTATGTTTTCTGTGGTTTGGCTTCTGTTGCCTTACTTTTGGGTTTCTTCTTGGTTTGCTGAGTTCAGAAATACTCTGGTTTGTGTGTGTCAGATAATGCACAATTGGAATGCATGTGATGCGTGTTCTGGGTTTGTATATGTCAGATAATGTACAGTTTCTGGTTTCTGTGTGTCAGATAACACAGGTGACTACTGAGCAGTAGAGCAGTAGGGCAGACGTGCCTGTTATCCTGCCAGTCATGGGGAGCCTGGAGGAAGCTCCAGCTCTCTCTGAGAAAGAAGAGGGAAGAGGTTCTTCCTTTCTTGCCCAGATCCCCAATGGCAGTGGGGGAACGGGAACTGGTCTTGCCTACCTGGTTGTTGAATCGATCTTGGCACTGTCTCACTGTTGTGCTGTACATTGTATAATCTATATGACTGTTTCCTTGTTTTGGTCTCAGACTGATTTGGGCTGAGGTTCCAGGCTTGTTCAGGATCTGCCTGGCCAGTTGTTGTGTGCTGGTTTTATGCTTGTCTTCTTGTTTATATGTTTTTGTTTATGTCTTTCTCTGAATCCACATAAGAGAATGAGTTTACATGTGAGCTGAATGCACATGCATGTCTAACGGGAACAGCCTTAGACCTTGGCTGCCTTTCCCCTTGTGCCACACTGAGATTGATCTCCCTTCTCTGGCTGTCTGTGCCTGGGCCAAGATGGGGAAAGAGAAGGGGATTCGCCAAACTTCCCCTGCCAAAATCATTATGAGGGGACAAGGCCCTCCTCTACACCAGGGAAGCTCTGAAATTCCAACTGTCAGCTGGAACATTGTTGCAGAATGATGAAAGAAGAAAATGTGAACAAAAAACCAGAAAAGGCTCCCTAAGGTAAAAGCTGCCTTGAGCTGGATGAATTATGGGGTCACCCCTCCTCCCCAGAGGCAGAAATAAAAATTAGACAGGCTAAGAGAGGTTTGCTACCATCAGGAAAGATAAAAAGGGTCCCACAAGGACAAGCACTGCAAAGTTTGCCTGTTGAAAAATACAACAAAGATTTTGACAAAAAGTTTGCTGGAGGATGTTGATATAAATAAAGGTTTGGCCATAAAAACATATGTATGTCAGAGAAAACGCGGCTTGAATTTAATTATGCTTTGTAATTGAGAATAAAAAATTTGTTCAAAATGTCTGATATCTGTGGACACCCAGATAGTTAATTATTTAAACAAAGACAAAAACAAAAAACAAAACAAAATAAAAGGACTAAAAAATAAAAAAGAAAAAAAAAGGGATCATTGGGGTCCCCACCAAAAAAAAAAAAAGTGATAAAAAGCTTAATCAAGTTGTGAGGGTCTGAGGATGTAAATACAAGTTATAAAAAAAGCTTCTAAAAATATGAAAAGATGTTAAGATTTGGTAAATACCACTTACTAAGGTTAAAAAAAGGTTAGAAATAACAAAAATGGTTAAAGATATGTTATAGATGTGGGTTTACAGGTTGATGATCAATCAAAGTTATGGGCTTGTTACAATTATGGAGCTTATTAGTTTGATGGGCTCTGTTCATTACTGTAGCCTCTTTTTAGACTAATAAACCAACAAATCTCATGTTTTACAAACTGATAGTTACCTTATTTACAGTTATGCCAAGAAGTTATGCAGTTAGATACGAGATTAAGTTTTATACAGGCTTTCACAAACAGAAAGTAACTAACCAAAAACAAGATCCATCTTAGATAGCTATGATGGTCCTTAGACACCTCAGAGATCTGCAGAACATGACATTTAAATATTTAATACAAAAAGCTTTTTATGGTAGACATGTCAGCTCCTGACAGCATTCCTAGTTTCCTCCAAAGAAGAAAATGGGCACAGAAGAAGAACTCCACCTGAGACTTGCTTTAAGAATGACAAAGCTGGCCACTTGGGCTAGACTGCCCTTTGCTTCAACAGCAGACAACATGTCCAAGCTGAATGCGTTGGACACAGACAGAGAAGTCCACTGCTGAACTTTTCCAAGGCAAGGTAAGCAGTCCTTCATAATTCCTGTCTCCCAAAAAGTCTGTCATACCTTGGTACTGGTGGCCAAAGATGGATGCCCCACAGACACAGAGGAACAATGAGGTGACTGTCACAGTAAAGACTGTCATTTTTTACAGATTCAAAAACTAATTGATCTTGCTTACTCAGATAATATTTATTGTTCTCAGATCCCTGATGAGTCTAGTGACTATAATAATAAAAGATTTAACAATTTAACAACAAAAACCAAAGGCTTCAGATGCCTTCTCAGTCTACCTTGTTACCAGATTCAGAAAACAGCTTATTCCCCTTGCTATGTTACTGTTAAAGTTCCAATAAGTTGTTAGTACTAAATGATTAGTCACAAGTTTAATATTTTAAATCTCCTTTGGTTTAAAAATTGTTCATGCTAGTAACCCAAGGATGTTTTTCAAGTTTCTGTCATATAATTTATCTTTCTGAGATCTAGTCATAAAACCTGGATTCATCTGCCTCAGATCAAACAGGATTCCAGATAAGTACAACTGCCTGTTCTTAAAATGAGATTTTTCTCTTGGTCATGGAGTTCCTTGCCTTCCCCAATTAGTAGACAATTTTAACTTCTGTTCCCAGTCTATGTTTGTCTCAGCAAATTCTCACCTGGCTGATAGACTCTATCCTGAGATGACTGCAGGCTGCTAAGCCATGGACTTCCTGAAAGCTGATGTGAACCAGTCCAACCTACATGATTGCTCCCTGTCCTTCACCTGGATCAATCAACTAATCAGATGCTTCTGATAACTGCCCCATTTCCCAGCCTTTAACTACCATTTCAGCCTCTCTGTGCCATGATGACAACGTCCTAATGTCAGCTGGAAGTAGTTACAGAAGAGAGTACACCATCCATTGTCCCACCTGAGAGGCTGAAATGCTATGTCAAAAGAAATTCCCTACATAGGCTACAAATGGATATCTATTTCTCTATAATGCCAACTGATATACTACTTGGGTCCTTGGTTCTGTTTCTCCTGGCTATGCTTTATGCCCCTTATATGATTACTGCTTATAGTCCTTTAAACTTTTGTCAGAGATAAACCACTGACATGTTTAAAGACCCATGGTTGGGTCTCTCTATGACCTAGAAAAAGGGGGAAATGTGGAGCCTGACTGAATCCATCTTGAAAAAAGATTCCATTTTGTATTAAGTTTGACTCAGAGCTGACCTCCAGTTCCAGAACAACAACAAAATGTACCCGACCTTGTATTCCAGGTGTGTTCCCTCGTCATCACCAAACAGCTCACTCTGAGAAAGCACCCAAAAAGTCTAAACAAACTTTGTGGTGGTCAAGCTGACCGCAGTTGGTTAACCAGTAACAACGAGCCAATCAGAAATGGACATGACTAGCTACCCAAATGTCATCCAATCATATGGTAAAGAACCTGCTTCTTTGTCTGAGTCTCTATATAAACTTTGTACTTTGGGGTCTGGGGGCTCTCAACTTGAATTGCTGTGTGAGTGCTGAGAGTCCAAGCTCTGAGCTTGAATAAACAACCGTCATGTATTTACATCGAAGCTGGCTCCTGGGTGGTCTTTGGGGTCTCGAGAACCGGGCAGAACAGTGACTTTATTTGAAATGACAGTGGTATTTTGTGATTAAAAGTAGGATACTCTAAAGGGAGTTGCTATTATCTAATATTAGTCAATTAAAAAGAAAATCTGGCTTTAACTCTCTTTTCTGCAATTTTTTTCTAGCTCATGAATGACTTTTCATTGAAAAAGACCTATTTCATGACACAGCTATGAACATCCCATTGGAAACTACCGTCTCCTGCTAAGGGCATGGAAGTAAACTCGAGACTGAAACAGATGCCTTCGCCCACAGATTCTAAAATCAGAGGGTATTCATGAACCGCCCCACAAATTTGAGAGCATACTAGGAAACAGGAACTGTTAAAAAATTAAAATGCTACTGAAGTACTTTCTTCCTCTTCCGGTGAGGGAAATTCATTCCTTTCTAGGAAGTTCAATACTTTAAAAAAAATAAAGAAATTAGAATTGGAATTTATGATATGACAGCCCATTTTAAGGGAAAAGATATTTACTGATGGATGAAAAGCCGTATAATGGTTCTCCAACAATCTCCTATTGAAAGTGTATTGGAATTGTTTCAAAGTAGGGCAAGAAAGGCATTTATTTTCCCTAGGCCACATCTTATATTACATGTTTGTAGGTTTTACTTACACCTCTGTTTATATACATACAACTGCTTCCTGATATGTGAATCCCACACACATGGGAGAAAAAAAAATTGGCCAATTATAGTTAGATATAGTTAGACATTGAAACAATCACTTACATTTTGCGTAATTTATATCATTGTGAGCCATCAGATTTATGTACAAGAATTTGATCTCTTTCAGCTGAGAAGAACCCTGCCCTTGTGAGAAACAGAAGCTGTGGAAGGACTGGTATTCTAAAGGCACTGAAGCAGCTGACAGACTGTCTTGGCAGTTGGGTAAAAGTCAGTTTGCTAAAGAATACAAATGGGAGGAAGCTAAAATGATAGGCTTGAATGAAGTATTTCAAAATGGTAAAAGTAAGAGTTAATTAACATGGTGAGAAAATCTCAAAGAGAGAAATTCAGTTCAGATGGGAATTAATTTTTTAAAGATTTTTTTTGCATCTTAGAGAGTAATAATAATTTGTATTTTAATTTGCAAGGATCATACGATGACATTATTTGAAGGATGACATTTTCATTGTTTTGTATTTTATGTTTAAGTAAAAAACTCAATTTGTCTGAAATATAACTTAGTACCACTTTCTATCAGTATGATGATAATACATATTAGACAAATTGGAAAGCAGGTTTTTGCTTTTCACTAACCTTTCATTATAATGCTTTAATAAAACAATAACCCTTAGTTACCATACAAGTGTGAGGATCAGAGTTGGGATCCTCAGCATCCATCTAGGTGCTGAGTGGGGGGCAGCCCACCTGTAATTCCAGCACTGGGAAGACAGAGACTTGGTGCTTGGAGTAAGGTTGCCAGTAGGATTAGCCCTCCTGATGAGCTGAGTTCAGTTGAGAGAGAAAGAGACCCTACCTCAATCAATAAGGTGGACAATACCTCTGGTCTCCACTCTTGTCATACACACATGTACCAATAACACACACACACACACACACACACACTCACACACACACACACATGCATACACACATCACAAATACATACATGTGAGAAAAAAGAAAAAAAACTCCCAGAGTTTTTAATATTTCAAACTTAAATCAATGTTATAATTTCATAATGTGCAGATAAGTGACCAGGCAGTTTTGTTTTGATCAGTTGCCAATTGATCCTAACAGTTTTTGCTGGTGTCCTTTAATTAATCTTCACTTCCAAACTCAAGGAAGAAGATGTCAATTAAAAAAAATCAAAATTGTTCCTTAATTCAGAATTATGTGTTAACATTAAAAACATGTGCTAAAAACCACACAGAGCAGGCCCATGACACTCCTGTAATTGCATTGTTCAGGAGGAATTAGGCAGGCAGATTCGGGAGTTCAAGGTCAATTGGCTAAATACTGAGACCCTGTTTTAATCAATCAAAAACTCCTCCTCATGGCATAGTCTATAGAATTTTGGCTGATTTTATTTTGAACTGCATTGGTATTGACTTACTATTCTCCTAAGAACAACTTCATGGCTTGGTAATAGTATTATGTCCTGGATTTTTCAGGTCGCTTCAGGTTTTAATATTCTGTTTAATGTCAAATGACTTTAGTTTGTAAAATATGGTCACTGAATTTATAGAGTAACTGAAGCAGTAACGGCCTTTAGCAGTATGAAGCAATTCTATTTCTGGGCCACGAATGTCACGTTAAATCAAATAAAAGCGAAGTTTATTCTGCGAATCTAACTATTAAAAGGCTGTCTTACCATAATAAGACCTTTTTTTTTTATTTTCTGAGACAGGGTTTCTCTGTGTAACAGCTCTGGCTGTCCTGTACTCGCTTTGTAGACCAGGCTGGCCTCGAACTCACAGAGATCCACCTGCCTCTGCCTCCCAAGTGCTGGGATTAAAAGAGTGCGCCACCACCGCCCGGCAATAAGACCATTTTTAAACTTTGATTTTTTAAAATCACAATTTCAAGCCGGGCGTTGGTGGCGCACGCCTTTAATCCCAGCACTCGGGAGGCAGAGGCAGGCGGATCTCTCTGAGTTCGAGGCCAGCCTGGTCTACAAATTGAGTCCAGGACAGCCAGACTATTACACAGAGAAACCCTGTCTCGAAAAAACAAACAAAAAAAAACCGCACAATTTCACATATGTAGCTATAAATTTATGGATAGTTAATCATCCTTGCCATATGGAAAATGAAAATATATTCGAGAGATCGGGCTTACAAGACTCAAAAATTAAAAAGTAACCCAAACGTATGTTTGTGTTAATAAAAAAAAAAAAAAAAAGGACTTCGTTTCCGGACTGTAATTCATATTCTTAATAAGTTAGACCTGAGATTCATTGGCATTTGAGATGCTGTAGAACGATAATTACCTGAGGGGAGAACCAAGTTTTACATTAATGAATTTGACTCATTATGCCATGCAGAACCACAGGTATGTTTCGACCGCCAACATTTAGACCGTTTGGGAACCTTTTTCTGCTTTAATTATTATCTTTTGTAACAGGAGGTTTGTTCCTAGGTCTACTTTTTTTTTTTTTTTAATTAAAGTGAATGCCATTAGGAGGGGGAAAAGTTTAAAAGTCGACTATGTTCACAATGGTATTTATGATTCCTAAAATTAACGGTGAGTTCCCCTGGGTCTACCAGGAGTGATCAGTCTCCCTCCCACGTTTCCCTGCACGACGGGATGTGAGCAGCCCTGGGATACTGCTGCAAACCCCAGTGGGAGAGGGAGACAGGACTTTATGGGCGACACTTCGGCACTGTTGCTATGAGTGATTCACTAGCGTTTGGCACATTTGTGACAAAAGAAACCCCCTCCCGCCGCTTCCTCCGAGCTCTCCTCCGGCTGTCTCCGGCGCTTTGGCCTTTAAAGCAGAGCGAGGGAAAGCAGGTGGGCACGGAGCAGCTCGCCCGGCCCTCCTCCCCCGGCTCCTTCCCTAATTTAGCCGTACTTCCGGCCGCGTGACATCATCCCCCGCGTGGGGTGACGTGAGCGGAGGGTGACGTAGGTGCGGAGAGGAGCGCGCTGACGTTGCTATTTAAAGGCCCTGCGGGGAGGATGGAGACCCAGCGCGAGCCCCTGCCGCGTGGAGCAGCCGAGGCCGTGGCGGCCGAGAGCCAGCGCAGGAGCCGAGCGCGCTGCCAGCCCGCCGCCGCCGCCGGCCGCTAGGGGAGGGGAAGGGAAAAGGGAACGGACCAACGGACCGACCGGCCGATCACCCCCCAACACCCTCCGGAGCTGTCCCTCGCCGCCCGCCTTCGAGCCCGTGCCCCGCCCCCGCCGCGCCCCGCCTCCTCCGTGGGCCTGCGGCGGCGGCGCCCCGCCCCCTCTCGAGCCGGGAGGGCCGCGCGCCCCGCCCCGCCCCCTCTCCCGCTCCCGCGGCCGTGCTCGCCCCACGCCGGCGGCGCGGACCTGGAAGCGGCGCCCTCCGCTGCGCTCGGCTCGGCTCGGCGCCGCTCTGTGGAGTCGGAGGCAGCGACGGGCGCCAGGCCGCCCGGGCCGGCGGAGGCGGCCGCTGAGGGCAGTGCGAGGAGGCGACGGTGGCGGCGGCGGCGGCGGCCCGGGGGATGTGAGGAGGCGCGGAGCGGCCGAGACGAGCCGGGGTGGGGGCACGAGCCGCGCGGCTGCCGTGCCTCGGACGAGCCGCGAGCCTCGGCGCGCGGCCGCTGGGGGCTGGGTGCCGGGGACCGCCCGGAGCTTGGGCTCTCTTGATTTCATTCATTCCCCGCCGTCGGGAGCCCGAGGCCGCCGGTGCTGCGAGGAGAGGCGGGAAGAGGGGGCTGCCGCGAGCGGGGCTCCATTGTGCTCGGCGGGGGCCGGGAAGCCGGGGGAGGTGGGCTCGGGCCCCTGGCGCTGCTCCCCGGCGGCCGCTGCGCCCCCAGTTAGCGGCGCGCCAGCCTGGAAATGGCTCCGCTGCTGCTCCTCGGGAGAACGAATCGATTCTTCCCAGCCTTCTCTGCCCGCTCTCCACCTTTCTGCCCCGAGTCTTAGGAGGACGAACCTTCAAAGGACAGATTCCAATGTGGTGTGCCTTGCACCTCGCGAGCGGCCGGGGTTTGCACTTGGAGATTTTTTTTTTCCTATGTGATTCTTGTTTTTTGATGTAAGCGAAGGGAGACCGTGGCTTTGCCGTCTGTGGGATTTTTATTAAAGTGCACGTCGCGTTGGGTTGCACGCTCCACCCCTAGGGACCTGGTGTGGCGAAATTTGAACCCACCGCCTTAGCCCAGAGAAGGCCGAGTAACCTGGCTCCTTGAGTGTCGCGGAGGACGTGAGCGAAATGACCAGCGAATTCGTTTTTTTATAAGACTCGCTGAAGGTGTTTTGTTTTTTTTTTTTTTTGCGTTTTACTACCCGTACACTGATTTTTGTGGAATAGTTTGAGTGCTGTATTCTCCGCGCAACCTTTTCAAATTCCAAGTAAGCAAATGTTTGAACGTTTTTGGGTGTCAGCGCGAGTGAAATCATTTTACCGACAAGTACTAGCTGAATTGTCAGCATCGTTGAATTACCTCCGGAGAAGATCCTGGGGGTGGCGGAGCAACTGCAAAATAACAGACGGAGATAATTCCTTGGAAGTTATTTCTGTAGCATAAGAGCCGAAACTTCAGAGCAAGTTTTCATTGGGCAAAATGGGGTAAGGATTTTGTGCTTATCACAGCTTTAAATCTGCTTATGCGTGTGTGCAGTTGAGCGGTGGCGGTGACCATGTTTTTAAATTCGATCCCTTGCTAAACCGGTACTACTTGAAAATACAGATTGTGTTTGTCTTATTATAGAGCGACACCAGAGGTCCTAATTTGAATGTGTAATGTTGTTGTAACTCAGTTATAGTCTTATTAATGACAGGTATGAAGACAGTGCAACTCGGCTACCTCTTAATTGATCAAATCGCTGTATAGGTTACCAGAATCTTGCCACCTTAGGTTTGGTTGACGGTGTCGTTCAAAGAGAAAAGGTGCATTCTTCCAGTACTTTGTAGAAATAATCAGTTGTACAAAGGGACAATTGTAATGAGTATTTAGACCACAGTCCTTGAAACTGATCCCTTGCAAATTGTTGCCCTCACTGTGCCCTGTGTTTTATCCTTGAACATCCAACGCTAAATCTATAGCGTTGGTTTACTGGGCGTTAAATGAAAATCTTAGTGTGTCTGTTATGGTCTCCATAGTGTGGGTGCTGGAGGGAGGAAGATTTTGGTCCAAGGAACTCTTCACTTTTTTCTGTCTTTCTCTCTTAGAGCTCAGACTTTTAGCTTGTGCCAGCAGTGTCAGATTTACATCTTCAGCATAGCCAGAAGCCAGCCTAGAGTGCATTTTCCAAACTTTTCATTCTAAACACTGCAGCATAGAATGCTAGGATCTCTTCTTTATTTAAGCTGGAAACCCGTGTTATGGGAATGGTGACCTGTCTATTGGCAATCTTTAGTGGATTGTCAGTGCTGCCTCTGAATTCTTCCTGTGGTACAGCTAACACTGATAAATGTGTAGTTGAGAAACAAGGTTTGGAATGATGGATTTTGAAATTCATTGTGACGGCTTAGGAGTACACACTTTTCTTTATGGTTCTTGAATAGTTCCTGTTTGTTCTGGCAGTTAAAATTTGAAGTCTATTAGCTTATGCAACTTTGAAAATCTAGAACACGTGTCATAAGAGTCTTTCCTCAGGAATTATGAGTTGATAATTATTTTTTATACTTAAGTGACAGGTGATAAGAATGTAATTAAAATACCTTATTCTATTTCTGGTGCTGCTATTAGTAGCTTAGTGACCTTTGGCAGATTACTTAACCTTTATGGGCTGTATTCTTATCTGTAAAATAAAAGAGTACAAAAGTTTTTCCAACCTGTAAAAATGAATTTTTTTCTTCCTTCCCTCATTTAATGATCAATAGTTGGCTTTTCTCTTCTAAACTGTTTAAGTATTTAAGCTAGTAAATAAGGTTGCTAGAAAATGTTTTGGATCAGTTGCACCAATTTTTAAATGTGAAAATACTAAAAATATTAATATTGGACACATTTGAAGTATGACTTTCCTTGATTATATGCAGCTCCGCAGTTTAAAATGTGTTTTTAAAGCCAAGGTGGAGTGTCACGTGTACTCACACCTACATACAAAATCAAGTGGCAGTGTTTCACCGAGAAGGCTGCATTCTCAGACCAGAGTGGGAGCGTCATAGAGGAGAATCAGTTTTCTGCACCTATTACATTACATGAATGCCCACTGCTTTACCAAGTGAAGCATGCGGTTATTAACTCAATACTAAAGGAGACTAGTATTTGAAATATGAAACTAAGCTACATACATGAAATGCATTTAGACACTTTGTTTATAAACAAGTCACTTGCCTTTTTGTTAAAAATATTTTAAGGGGACCAGGTGTGGTGGTGCCCACCTTTAATCCCAGCACTCGGGAAGCAGAGGCAGGTGGATCTCTGAGTTCAAGGCCAACCTTGTCTACAGAGTGAATTCCCAGATAGTCAGGGATACAGAGAAGCCCTGTCTCAAAAAGCCAAAAAAAAAAAAAAATTTAAGGTGCTGAAGAGATGACTCAGGAGTTAAGAGCTCTTATTCTTTCAGAGGACCTGGGTTTGACTCCCAGCACCCACATGGTGGTTAACAACCTTCTGTTAACTTCAGTTCTGAGGAATCCAATATCCTCTTCCGACCACCACAGGCACCATGCTTGCACCATACATACATGCAGGCAAAAACACCACCAATACACATAAATTTAACATTCTAAAAATGAATAAAAATTTAAAATGATATATAAAATAAGGCTGTAATAGAATTCTGCCTGGTGAATGCTATAATTTTAATTTGCTCCTCCAAAATTCAGGTGCCAAAACTTGATGGCCAATGTGATGATAGCTGAGTAATAAAAGGTCTAGAAAGAAGGGCTGAAGAGATGGCTCATCATTCAAGAGCACTTGTTATTTCCCCCCAAAATCTGTATTTGGAAATGTGACACTTTCTTATTGAGGATGACTTGATTTATCTGCATTGTTGAAAGAGGAAGGGTAGGTGGAATAGAAGAAAATATCATACAGCAAAGGCATTTGCAAACGTTTCCATCCTTTGTAAGTGAATAAGCACAACCATCTGGGCCTTTTTGAAACATAAGTTAATATTACGTGACCTTTAAAGTTTTCCCAGGCAGTCCTTAAATTATCTTACTTGGATGAATATCCAAAATTTCACATGCATAGGGAAGTTTATATGTTACAGATGGATTTTTGCTTAATGTGAAGTTATAGTAGGATTTCCATTTACCTTAATTTTAGGTATAATTAAGGAGTGAAGAAAAAAAATTTTTTTGAGACAGGGTTTCTCTGTGTAAAAACTGTCGCTGTCCTGGAATCTCTTTGTAGACCAGATTGGGATCAAACTCACAGAGATCCGCCTGCCTCTGCCTCCTGGGTGAGAAATTATTTTTTAAACTAAATGATTAGGCAAGGGAAAAAAATGACTCTTGTAATACTAGTTTATGAACTCTGGAACAGGAAAGGAACAGCTGAAACCAGCAGTTGGCAGAGTGTCGAAATTGCATGCGCTGTTTTTAATAGGAGTGAGGTCAGCTGAAGTATGGGTGTGTAAAATGGGTATATCAGACCCCTTACAAATAGAGACAATTGCATTTGTAGAATGAAACCCAGGAGAAACTTCAGGGTCTAGATGAGCAGCGCCTGCTAGGTTGTGCGCCCCCAGCAGTGTGCTGTGATGAACCTGGGGGTCTGCAGCTCGTTCAGAACACTGAGAAGGCAACAGATGGCAAGTTACTTCAGCCAGCTGCTCTGTGCTACCCATGTTCTTACGTAGCTTAGTAATGCCTGTCTCTATTAAGAGATTATTCCTAAAATGGAGTTTTCGATACTAAAGGATGACAGGATTGTTTGTTTTCCTGATATCTACCTACTTTGCAGGGTTTGAGTCCTTCCTTTTGCATTAAACTCTTGAAGCATGGAAGAGGGTGCTGCTATATTGTTACCGGGAGTCTCATTTTGCTTAAGACTTAAGGGGTGGTAGCAGAATTTTGGAGATGTTGATCCCTGCTCAAAATAGGAGTGCACTTTGTAAAGGCAACCTAATAACTTAAATGCAAGAACTAAGGTTCTTAATTTTACCAAACGTTCAGCACCGATTATGTGGTATGTACTCAGCAGAGTGTTGTTCAACAGTCAGTAAAATGTGCTCCTACCCTAAAGGAGTTTATAGTTTCGAACTGGGGAAGCATGATTAAAGTAAGACGTGAAGTGTTGAAAGCAGTACATGGGGCCATTTGTAGACGCACACAGTATATTTGTATGAGGCTACATTTGCTGCTGAAGGAAGGATAAAAAGACCTTGGAGCAGGTGATAGTAAATGCTAAAAGGGGAGTACAGGTAGCCTTGTAGGCAAATTGGAAGGCATTTAGGTAGAACAGTGATTGACAGCACCATTGCCCCAAGCCTTGCCTGGGTGAACTCCTTGGATAAAGAGGAGTCAGTCCCTAGAACTGTGTGGAGGGCCAGGTTAGAGCTTTATAAGCCAGTGAAAGACTGAGTCATGCTATAGACTGGTGTTTAAAACCTAAGAGAGATAACCCAGCCTGGTGTGGCATGCTTTATACACCTAGTCCTTGGAAAAGTGAGGTAGTAGGATCTGGACCCTGAGACCAGCCTGGGCTACAGAAAGAACCTGCCCTACCCCTAAGCCAGACAATTTAAAAAATATAATATAGAACCCATTGACAGCATACGTTTTTATTCTGTGACCTAGTACTCTCATATGTAAATGATAAAATGACACAGAATAATATTCTTACTTTATGTGATGCAGTCTGGTAGTTTTTATTCATTTCTATTCCATTTCATTTTCAAGAAGAAATGAGAGTGAAGACCCACTAATTGGATTTAACCTGTGGTAGCAACTGGTATTTTGAAAAAAAAAAACATTGCTCTTGGTGATCTAGTAGGAACCAATATGGGACCATAAGCAAGCAAAGCAATATGGTATTAATATGTTGATATATTAATTATTATATGTCATATGTCAATATAACATATCAATATGTTAATATATTAATACCATATTGCTTTGCTTCCTTATGGTCCCATATGGGTCCATTATGGTCAGGGAATCAGTGAGAAAGGGTTAAAAGAATTCAAATTTGTATGTTGTGTCCTGTAGAAACAAACTAAAGCCATGAACTCTGGCTGGGTAACAGAAGTGGATGATTGGGTAGGCTCTGGGAACGTGGAGAGGGAGTGACTAAGAACAGTGTAGTTGGCCCTTAGAATGGGGTTAGAACTGGGAGTTTTCAGGGTAGAAACGTTGGCAGCTGCATGTGTGCTCAGAGAAGAGGGCTGTCATCATGCTTGGGAGAGCTGAGAGACAGTGAGTTGGAGAGCAAACCAGAGAGACTGCTTATCCTTACTTACTGACAGGATAAAAAATCATTAACATTTCAAAAGATCAAGTCTCTGCTCTGCCATTTGACTTTTCTTTTTGTCTTGGATGTTGCTACTGAAAATGAATCCTGAATATTTAGTATTTTCTGGAATCCTCCATTACTATTGTAAGGCCTAAATGACTGTTTTAAGTAGCTCTCATATATTTAGTTAGGCTCTGTCTAGTTAAATGTAGTGTTCAGGCTTTTGTTCGTATTGTTTGTTTTTAATGCCCAATGATTTGTGGCTCATACATTTAGTAGTGACAACGCAGTTTGCAAGATACATTATGTTTGTAGAAGAAGCAAGATTTTCCTGGAGATCAGAAAGACTTCTGTTTTATTTTTCTGAGTAATTTTGAGATATTGTAAGAGATCAAGTTAATTACAGAAGAATTTGTATAATAAGGAAGTTTTAGGTAGGTTTAAGTACAAGAATTGAGGGGAAAAAAATCAGATTTTCCTCTTGAGACATGGTGTCTTGTTAAGTAGCTCAGATTGGCTTACAATTTTGATCCTCTTGCTTCAGCATTACTGGCATTACAGGTGTGTACCACCACATCCCATAAAGCTTTTTAACCCTTTCTGAACAGAATTATGGGAGTATAGGTGAAACTTCAGCCACAAAAAAACCCAGTTACAGTGCATGAATAAAATTGTGTATCCAGACGCTTTCTTTTAGGTTAAAAAAAACAAAAACAAAAACCTTAAAATTTACAGCACATTTTCTCCTTACCCAAAACCCTTTCTCCTGTCCTTCCCCTTTCCCTCTCCCTTCTTCCTCTGCAACCCCCATCCACCTTATGTGTGAAATCGTGGAGCCCAGGTGGCCTGGAACTTGTGATCCATACCTGCCTCAGTCCTGAGTGCTGGGAGTGTGCTCCGGCACTCAGCGTCAATCTATGTTCTTAATCTTAACACTCTGTACATACTGATAGTCTTCCCTTTCTATTGTAAATCCAGCATGTTGGTCATTTTGTGTTCCTAAGTAAAGTGCCTAAGAGAGGAAAAACACTGACCCTTGCTTGTTTTTAAAATAATATTTATGAGAAAAGAGGATGGAGTAATTGACATGTATAGCTTTTTAAATATTTTGACTTTTTCCTTTACTTTTATTTTATCTTGTTTTTAAAGTTTCCAAAAAGCTATAATAATGGATCTTAAATCCATATGGCTTTTGTACAGCTAAAATAACTTTTAACACATAAAACTGAGCCAGGCGGTGGTGGTGCATGCCTTTAATCCCAGCACTTGGGAGGCAGAGGCAGGCGGATCTTTGTGAGTTCGAGGCCAGCCTAGTCTACAAAGTGAGTCCAGGACAGCCAGGGCTACACAGAGAAACCCTGTCTCGAAAAACCAAAAAAAAACAAACAAACAAACAAAAAACCACATAAAACTGAATTTTATTTATACTTAACTATCTTTTGTCTTTTTAGACTGACCAAATATTTTTCTCATTGTTTTTTATTAGAAAATAAAATTGTTACGAAATCTAGAAAATGTCTAATTAATTGTTTTATCTTCATAATATAGATTAACCTTGCAGTTTTTCCAGCTTCTGAAAAATTATCTTAATCTCTTTAAAACCTAATATTAGCATAAAATTAACTCTGTCCTAGGAGTATCTTGCTTTTTTTTTTTTAATGAAGGTGTGTTGTTTGTGTGTGTCTGTGTTTGCATGTGTGCAGGACAGGTGCATGTGTCTGGGTGTGTGTAGTTGTGTGCAGGTGTGCCACAGAGGCCTGAGATTGCTATCAGTCTCTCTCTCATTCGCTCTGCATCTCAGATTACAGCAGGGTCTCTTGTCGAACCTGGAGCTCCTTGGATTTGGCTAGTCTAGCTGGCCAGCTTGCTTTAGGGATTCCATCTCCATGCCCCCTCTGAAATTCTGAGATTGCCCCCACCCACCTGGTTTTTGCATGGGTTCTGGGGATCCAAACACCACACATTCTCTGGGCATGCCTTTAACCCAGGGAACCACTTCCCTAGCCCTGGATATTTTCTTTCAGTGTTCTATAAAACAGGAAGAGCTCTTCCACATTATCTTTGAAAGAAAGGGTTGGTGCCAAGTCCTAAGGCAGAAGTGTTGTAAGAATTGACAGCTTTTTATAAAACTACCAAACAAGAATTAGAATGGAAGTGAAACTTAAACAAAAAACTATGTTTTCAACCATGGGTGGCATGCGGTTTTCATTACCGTATGAAGTTGTTTAAAGTCACTGTTACCATGTCTTATGTCTAATGATGTATCTTGATCCATGTGCTCACATGCTGCAGAGTCCAAAGGACTGTAAAAGAGAATGCCCTTGGCTTTTTAAATATCATAGAAGGATTTGCTTCTAGCTCCACACTGTTTTTAGTTGTTCAGTCTTAATAGAATAGGGCTCAAAGGTCCTGGGAGTGTATAGCTCAGTGGTGGAATAACTTGCCCAGCAAACTGAGGTTCTGGATTCAATCCTTCCCTATACCTCAAGGAGACAGGACAATGGGAGCCTTATCTCTGACGTGTGTTTTCATGGGTAAAAGTACATTGTGCTTCCTAACGGATGAGTTTGTAACACCGACCCACCCTTGCAAAATTAGCTGAAAGATCTGAGTGAATTAGGTCCCATTCTTAGTATACAGAAAAATCCTTATTTCTAGTAATTTAGATAGGTCATGTATTTAATTTTTTTAATAGATAGTTTTTTTTTAACCCAGGTTTGCCTGAGTGCTTATTATTGCTTTCCTGTTTTTCTTAAACATTTGTGAGAAGTCTCAGGATTATTCTGTAAAATATTTCTGTGATTTGGAATTTTCATCCCTGGTTACTTTCAGTTTCTCCTTAACTAGGTTCTTAATAATGATCACTCGTAAATTATCTTGAATGCAATTAACAATCAAAGATCTCAGCATCTCAACTTAGAAAATGTTATCCATATGTCCTTTAATATCCATATGTCCTAGATAGGACAGTTACTTTGAACCTACTATCCCTTTAGCTTTTTGTGTGCTGCTTTTTCTGCATGTTCTTTTGTAAAACGGTGCTGTTTCCTATCTTACTCTGTTGTTTGCAATGTCTGTCTTTTGGCTTTTAACATTAAAATGTGTGTGGTTTGCTTAACTGCCCTGCTAGCTTCCATCATATTAGTTAATACGGATGCCACCTACTCCTTTGAATATTAACCAGAGATCCCTGAATAGGTTCAACTGAGTGAGAAGAGCCAGGTGTGGTGGCACATGCCTTAAGTCCCAGCACTCAGGAGGCAGTGGGCAGGTCTCTGAGTTCAAGGCCAGCCTGCTTTATAGTGTGAGTTCCAGGGCTACACAGACAAAACCTTGATTTAAAACAAAAACAAAAAGCCTAGAAGACTTTCAAGCCACTCTAAAACCCAACTTGTTGTTGTTGGTGGTGGTGGTGGTGGTGGTGGTGTTCTTCTTCTTCTTCTTCTTCTTCTTCTTCTTCTTCTTCTTCTTCTT
>CAJQZJ010033152.1:3719055-3752792 GCA_907164525.1 Lophiomys imhausi
TGGTTAGAAAGGTGAGGTGGGTGGTTAGAGCATCTCAGGTGGGGAGAGAGATAGTGTGCTGGTTAGAAAGGTGAGGTGCTTAATAGAGATGTGAGTAGAAAGCCGTCTGGGACCAGCTCATGACCGTTGTGTTAGGAGGATTGTACGTTTCCCCCAAGTTAGTGGTTTTCATGTATATTTATGTACTTGTATCCGTAAAAGATTTGAGGGATCTTCCTTCATACATATATATTTATAAATACATGGTCTATGTGCATGTGTATTTTTATGTAAGTACATCTTGTATACTTGTAGGCACATAACTTATATAATAGGCATATTTATATATAATAAAACATAAAAGTAGACATGAAAAAAGGAAACTAGTGCTATTACTTTAAGTAATGATGACCAGTAGAATAATTTCCAACTAGTAGTTATTAACATCCTTACATTTTAGATTAACCATTCAAACTACAGTGTGGGGAAGTGTTATGTGTGTGTAAGAAGTAACTGGGATTGAAAGACACTTAAATTTAATTCCAAAGTAGGTTAGTTGCAGCAGTTTAGCAGGAATAATTGTTTGAATTAAAACACTGCCCTAGGGCATAGGTTCAAGAGCGTTAAGTAGCAATGTCTTTTAGAGTTGACAGTAAACTAGATAGATCTGGAGAGGAGGGGAGTAAAGAAGTTGACTTGCTTAACCGCATGTTGAGGTAGAGAACCAGGAGGAAAGAGGCAAGCTTACATTGGAAAGAGGTTGTAATTGATTGGAAGTTGATGTATCTATGGTCATCATCATTGGGAATACCTTATAATTGAATGTTCAAGTCTGACATTTAGTACAAACAGAATTTGGCTAGGGATAGAATTGTAGGAATCATTAGAATATATAAGTATTGCTTGATGCTGTGAATGTAGATGAGCTCATTCAGGGTATTTTTAGAAAAGAACAGGCTAGGCTTCTCTGGGAATCATCATTTTAGAAGCAGGCAAAGGAGCTGTGAGAGCTGTTGGGTGAGAGAGAATGTCACACAAATTAAGAAGATGAGCTTGAAGAAAGGAATATCTGGGACCAGATGAGTAGACTGAGCAGATGAGGTAGGGAGAGCCAGTGAGTTTGCCCTGATAGTTGTGTAAGGACTCTACCTTGAAAGCCCTGTGCAGCCTACATTGGAAACCAAACACACAGAGTGAGGGTGCAGGATGAGGCAGATTAGAAACATAGACGTCTACTTTAAGGAAAGGTGTCTAGGGCTAGGAAGATGGCTATGAGAAAAGCATTCACACACAGGTCTGAGTTCAAATCCTGAGCACCATGGAAGAAGCCTAGAGTGGTTACAGGCCTGTCAGATGAAGAGAGGATCCCTGGGCCTGCTGGCTACTGGCTGGTTCCAGGTTCAGGGAGGGACCTTCTCAGGGAATAAAGGAACATGAAGAGACAGAACACACACTGCACACACATCTCCTTTCCTCTCCCTCTAGACAAACAGATACATGCACATACACACAAGAATATCTGTGAAATAGTGTAACTTCTAAATTCTTTAAGGTTCAGGAATTTGAGTTTTGTTCACAAAAATATAGACAAACATTGTTTGAGAAAGGGATCAGTAGCTGGAAGTATTTTTTAAATAGCAAAGGGATAATTGTTGAAGAAAGATGGAACAGCATGTGATGGGGCACTTAGGTAAAATAGTTAACTGTTAATAAGAGAAGTGTCTTCATCATGAATTGAGGGAAAGGGTGAAGAGAAGGCTATCTGTGACTTCATTAAGTTTATATATACCTTAAAGGGCAGGAGACCCTTAGGGAGTTCGTCACTTTCTCAACTTGTTTACTGGTTCATCTGACATATATTAATGTGTCAGGCACTGTTCTAAATGTATGAGATCCATCTATAAACAAAGTCTTTATGAAGGTTATATTCTAGCCACTAGAATCTCTAATAAATGATAAATGACAAAACCATTTGCTCAGTGTAGCGTATATAGTTACTCAGAGCCTTGCAAAGAGAGGGAGGCCTAGGAGAGATTCGTAGCCATGGTACAGGGTAGCTTAAAGGAAGTGGCCATACATGTGGGTGATCCTTGAAAGCAGTCTAAATGTTGGTGACTGCTGTACCCAAGTAGGTAGAAGAGTTTTTTTTTTTTTCATGGCTTCTGTTCTATTGATGGGTGAAAAGACTATGTCTTATTTTTAGTGTTCTATTTAGGTCTTTTTGTTTTGTTTTGTGTTTTGAGATAGAGTCTCACCATGTAACTGGGTGGCCTGGAATTTGCTGTGTAGATGAGACTGGTCTCAAACTTAGATCTGCCTGCCTTTCTTCCCAGTTGCTGGGTTAAAGGCCTCAGAATTATTTTAATGCCCTCCCTTTAGTTGCCTGATTTCTTCTCAGAGAACATTCTAAAGTCTTGGAAGAACAATTTCATAACTAATAGAGTCTGTTGAAAAGCATCCACTCCTTCTTTCCCTCCCTTCCTCTTTCTTCCTTTCTTCACACTTTAACCCCTACACCCCAGGTACTGCAGGCTGAACCAAGGGCTTGACACAAACTAGGAAAGTGTCCACCTCTTGGGCTGTAACCCTAAACCCAGTCACCAACTGAAACACCCTGAAATCAAGTCCTGTAGAAGGTCTTAAAGCCTTTTGGAGGGCTGAGACTATACCCGGTGTATTGAATAGTCTCTCTCACACATATTCAGCACCTTTACTCATGGCGAATCAAAGTGTGTAAAACCGTAAGTAAGGCCTTTTTCCTGTGTGGGAAGGTTTAAGAAGGTAATCAGTGTAAGTGCTTAAATGATGATGCTCTGACTCCTACTGAGAATGAAGTATACTGTTTTTTTAGAAACTGATTTTCAAGTTATCTCCTTTCTTTTTCTTGATAAATATTTTCAGTCTTTCTCTGGACAAAATAAGTTTTTATTTTCTTTCTAAGTCACTCAAAGAACTTGTGTGCTGTACTAATTCTGATTTTTCCCATGATCACTTGGGCCATGTTTTAGTTTTTTTTTTTTTTTGTTTTTCGAGACAGGGTTTCTCTGAATATCTCTGGCTGTCCTGGACTCGCTTTGTAGACCAGGCTGGCCTCGAACTCACAAAGATCCGCCTGCCTCTGCCTCCCAAGTGCTGGGATTAAAGGCGTGCGCCACCACCGCCCGGCTTCATGTTTTAGTTTTGTGATGACTGGCATAATAAAGGAGAACATGGTAACTGCTCATTGTATGAATCAATAGTGAATAAGAGATAGACACTTTATTCAAAGACAGTTTATTCTTTGTTCTGTAAAACAGGATTTTATGGGAAGCTCTTAACATGCCATGTCCTTTTAGATCTTGAGAAAGGGCTTTAGGTCACCTGAGCTGTCACTGCAGTGTAGCACGGTGTGACACAGCAGACTAGTTAGCAGCCAGGGTCGGACAGTAGCTCTGTGATCCTGAGCAAGTTACCTAAGTATTGTGTCCCTTAGTACTTCCATAAAATGGGGACAGAATTATGAAGAGAGATGGATAAAGTTAGTCTTAAAAAGATGCTAAGTTTTAATACTTCGTTAGTGACGAAAGATAGCTGTTACTACCATGTGGTTTTTAATTTTCACTATAGTTTTCTTTATTTTGCACTTAAAGAGGACAGCTGAGGAAGTAGTTCCAGATCTACTTCATTAATAAGGAGAAGATGGCTCAACAATAAAAGCACGTGTTAGGGAGCCTGGCAACCTGAGTTCGATACCCTGAGCCCAGGCAAAGATGGAAGGAGAGAACCGATTCCACCATGTGGTCCTTTACCTCCACATTTCTGCTATGGCTCATGTGCACAGATACATGCACACACATGAAATTATTTTTTAATATATTGAATAGGTGTTTTGTCTGCATACATGTCTGTGTGCCATGCGCATGTGTTACTTAGAGCCCATGGAAGAGAGCATTGGATCCCTGGGACTGAGTATGGGTGGTTGTGAGCTGCAGTGTGGGTGCTGGGATCAAACCCAGGTCCCCTGCAAGAGCAGCCAGTGCTGTCAACTGCTAAGCCATCTCTCCAGCCCCCACCTTTTTTTTTTTTTTTTTTTAAAGAAAAACATTTTTTAAAGTATTGATGTGCTGAAGACAACAAATAAAATGAATGGAATTTTTTAATAAAAAATTACAGCCCAGCACTTGAGAGGCAGAGGCAGGTGGATCTCTGAGCATTTGAGGCCAGCCTGGACTACAGAGCGAGTTCAAGTTCCAGGATAGCCAGGAACACACAGAGAAACTGTCTCGAAAAACAAACAAAAAAGGTGTGTGTGTGTATGTTTAGAAAATTAAAGAAAATAAAAGAATAAACATATTTTTGTTGTTGTGAATGTGAGTAAGGACACTCATGTGAAGGTCCTTCCACCATAATTTCTGGGGATTGAACTCAATTTGTCAAGCTTGCATGAAAACTGCTTTTTACCTACGAAGCCATTTTGCCACCAAAATTTATAGAATTTATATACCCTCTTCCAGTCAAATATCCATGTAAAAATTAGGTGATGTACACCTGCCTCTAAGCTTGATGGCCTGAATCCAATCCCCAGGATTCACATGGCACAAGAAGAGAACGGACTCTCATAACTTGTTCTCTGACCTCCGCACATAGGCCTTGGCATACATTTGTGCCCCTCCAGAATTAAAGGAATAAAAATGTAAAAAATAAAGTATAATTTTTTTCCACACAGAAAAAAAAAAGCTCAGAGGGACTTTATTTTGCTGCTTTGTGGTTGGTTTCTTTCCCTTTGCTCTCAGGTACGGATCCTCATAGAGCAGTGCTTCTGGGACTAAAGTGAGGACTTACAATCCCAGTGTTAGCTGGTGGCTCCTCTTGCTTGCCCATGTGTTCTCTCCTCTAGAGAATGAAATACCTGCCAGCTAATACTAATGCCATCCCATGTGATTGTTTTACAAGTATAAGCTTTACTTTTTCTGGACCCTCATTGTGCACCAAATTGCCTCTCCTGTGCATTTATCACTTTATGTTCATATTGCAATTACCTTCTATATTGAAAAAAGTGTTTCACCTGGGCATGGTAGTGTTCACCATACCCAGCTCCAAACAGGCAGAGGCAGGAAGATTACAAGTTTGAGGCCAACCTAGGCTACATCCTGAGACCCTATCAAAACAAAACAAAAGGCAAAGCGAAAAGACATTTTTCTTCAAGATGAAGCTTAACATCGTCTAGGTATGTTTCTTCTTTATGTATTCCCCTCAGCTCTGAACAGAATCCATGGCAAACATTAGGTGCTAGAATTATTATGCATGTACTCAACAGAGATTGTGTACTGGAGTTGGTAACTGCAAGCTACAATAATTTGTTTAATCTACATTTCCCAAGACTTTGGCTAAGTAAGGTTTTGAATTCTTGCCTCAGTCTCGACTTAAGTGGTCGTAGTTTAGCATCATTCTGCTCAGTTACCAAATGTTAGTATATGCCTCATTCAGCCTTAAGACTTAGGTGAGATATGTAAAGATCGGGAGCCACTGGGAGTGCTAGAGGCACTGGGTGATCACATCTCACAAAGCCCTGTGCTGACTTGTGTGGCCAGCTTTGGGTTGCATGTTCATGAGGAAAGATCAAAACAGCAGAGGACTTTCTCCACTTAGCTGTTCATTGGTCTATATTTTTTACTGAGTTCACAGCCTTACCTTTGTTAGGTTTGTTAGCTTAGACACGTTCATAAACTTTTAAGAGTTTGATTGAACTTTGTATTATAAATGTTGTGATAAATTTTAGGCATTCAAAAACCAAAGGATGATTTTATGCTTAACACCTACCCACCCGTTAGCTAGCTTCCTTAATTAACATATAACCCACTGTTTCGTCAGTGCTGCTCGTCCTTCTCTGGATTATTTTGTTTGTTGGTTGGTTTTTTTGTTTTTTTTTTTTTTTGAGAAGGGTCTCTATTATGTAGCCCTGGCTGTTCTGGGACTTGGTATGTTGACCAGGCTGGCCTTAACTCACAGAGATACTGCCTCTGCCTCCTGAGTGCTGGAGTGTGCCACCACACCTATACAATGTATTGTTTTAAAGCAAATTCTAGACATAGTGTATTTCACCTGTAAATAATTAAATTTGTGATCATTAAGTTATAAGTGCTCTTTAAAATAAAAATTTTTGCAATGCTATAGTAACCCCTCCCCAAAAAAAACTCAACCCCCTCACAGGTTCTTAATATCTAGTAAGTGTATAAGGATGAATATCAAATATCAGCTGTCCTGGTTGCTGCTGATGTTGCATTGGCACTGTTGTTTTTGGTCTCTGTGTTCTAATCGCACTGTACTGTACAGTTTCTGGACCTGTCAAGCATTTGTCAGTCTTGGCAGATGTTTTCATTATTGCTTACTGTATAACAAATGATCCCAGAATTTACTAGCTTCAAATATTTGCGGCCATTTATTTACTTACGAATTTAGAACTTGGGAAAGGCTTTCTGATGATGGTTTGCCTCTATCTGTGTGGTTTTGGCTAGGTTGTGGGGTTACTCGTGGGCATGGTAAGCCATGAGTACTATGGTCAGTCCTCAGCTGGACAGTCAGCTGGGATTGGGGTCTTGATTTTTTTCATGCTCAGCTTGCTATACAGTGTAGTGGCTGGATCCTTCAAAAACACAACAAAACAGGCTGGAGCTGAGTAGCCTATTGTAACCCAAGCTCAGAATACCCCTGTTGCGGGGCTGTACGGGCGACTGCCACATAAGGGGGTTCTCAAGGAAAAGTGAGTGCGCTGCCCTCCCGAACCTCCAGCCTTCACTCCCAAGACAAACAGACGGAGTGATGTCTAAGGATTTCCCGTTTTTAATATTTCATCCCCTGGCTTATATACAGAACCAAATGGGTGTTTCCACATGAGGTAATGTGGGCCAGTCACATTAAAGGTCATCCTATTATATCATATAGCACAAGCCTGGTAACATGGTTATCATGCACTGGTCACGAACACGGAAGTCTTGCTCACCCAATCAGCTATACCCACGATTGGGCTTCAACTCTGCCCTGGTATCTTCCAGCAGGGCCATCTTAGATATCTCCCACAAGTTACTTGCATCTTCCCAGCAACGAGGCATTTCTCAAGCCTCCATTTCCCGGGTCCCCACATACCCCATGCAATTTTTGCTTTCTTCTTTGATCAGTCGTTAAAGGCTCACCCTGTTTTCCACTTTTTGATAGTAAGGTGGCATGATTTCAGAAGAGTGAACAGAGAAAACGTTTTACCCACCTTTAGACATTGCACATGCTGTCATTTGAACCAGAATTATGAATATTTCCCAGATTTCCATCCTTCTGTCTCAAAAAACAAACAAAAAAATTAAAATGCACTATTTTTTCCTAGAAATTCAAACTTTATTTCGCTTGCACAATAGAAACACTAGAAGTCTTCCTCATGTTTCTGCTACTAGGTTTCCCTTCTTCCATTCATACTGTTCTGTCTTTGCCATGGGGATTAGATCCTGTCCTATACCCAGTACCTAATACTATACCTGTTGAAATAGTAAAATGTGCTGGGTGGGGTAGAACATGCCTGTAATCTCAGCAAACTGGAGGCAGAGGCAGGTGGATATCTGAGTTTAAGGCTAGCGAGTTCCAGGATAACCAGGGCTCTGCAGAGAAATCCTGTCTCAAATACAAGAACAACAAAGAAATATAAAACGTATTGTTTTTTACTTATAAGTCCAAATACTTTATTTCACTTGCACAATAGAAACACTAGAAGTATTTTCTCGTGTTTCATTACCTATTTCTTAGCTTAGAGTGCTTGCCTAGTTAGTATGTGTGGGGGTTTGAGCTGTGGTACTGTTTTTAGGGAAAAGGAACTGGGGATATGACTTAGTGGATAAAGTGCCTGAGGCACAAGCATGAGGACCTAAGTTCAGATCTGCAGAAGCACATAAAAGCCAGTTGAGGTAGTGCTGGGGAGGGGTGGGTAGGGACAGGACAATTCCCGGAGCTCATTGGCCAATCAGTAATAAAATGGTAAGCAGTTTAGCAAGACACTTGACATTAACTTCTGGTGCCCATACACACTTTTGCACACACCCACATGAATGTGTACATACACACAAAACTGATTTGTTTTTGAGACAGGCTCTCTTCAGATAGTTGAAGCTGGCCCCACTCTGTGGCCCAGGCTGGCCTTGAACTCATGATCCTCCTGCCTCCACCTCCTAGATGCTGGGGTTAAGTGCTGGGATTATTGGTATGGATCAGCATGGCTGACTCAGATAGCTGACTTTTTCTGCTTAGCCCTTTCCATATTTCTCAAACCTCAAACTCAAGTCCATTTTCTGTTTCTATAGCATTCTGTTCATGACGGGACAGTTGGAGCTGATCCTCTAAATGTTTATGTTGAGAAGCATGAGAGCAAAGAAATATTCAGCACTCTTAGGTAATAGCCAAATGTACTTTAGTCAAGAGAAGTCAGCCAGGTGCTCATTTAGAGATGATTTTTTTTTTAACTTTTGGCACAGAACTAACAAGGTTGGCTAGCAAGTTTTGTCAGAGATAGGATAGAGAATAGGTAACAGCAAGAAATCTGTTGATAGCTTTAGATGAAAATTACTTTTTAAAACATTGAGCAATGATGATATTGTAGCTTGGGAACCATAATAATGAGTGGTAGAAGTTGCCACAAATTTAAAAAAAAATTTTAACAAATAATTACATATAATCTGGGGGGACACAGAACACACAGGGTAAGCAAAATGCATATATCCCTGCCTTCACAGAGTTTACAATCTGGGGATGGAGGCAGGCACTATGATTAATGTTTGCAAGATACATTTCCATTATTTTTTGTTAACATACTTGTCTCTTTATATTTAAAATGGCTTTCTCATAAATGTCATATATTTGGGTATTGCTGTATATCGGTTTGACAGTCTCTGCCTTTTTATTGGAATGTTTAGATTATTTACATTTAATATGATTGAAATGATTGAATTATAGCCTACAATCTTCAGTAGGTTTTTTTGTTTGTTTTGTTTCTAACCTGAGCCGGTTCACCACTCATTAGGCAACCTGGTGCCCCCCCCCCCCCAGGTCACCATAGTGATGCCGAACTTAGTGCGGACACCCGATCGGCATAGCGCACTACATGCCAGAACTCCTGGACTCCAGCGATCCTCCTGTCTCAGCCTCCTGAGTAGTTGGGACTACAGGCGTATGCTACCATGCCTGGCAGGTTTTTGGTTTTTTTGTTTTTTTTTTTGTCTCATCTGTTTTTCCTCTTTGCTTTGCTTTATTTTGTATTTTTTATTTTTTTTTATTTTTTTAATTTATTTTTATTTTATGTCCATTGGTGTTTTGACTACATGTGTTTCATCAGATTGTTTGGAACAGGAGTTACAGACAGTTGTGAGCTGCCATGTGGGTGCTGGGATTTGAACCCGGGCCCTCTGGAAGAACAGTCAGTGCTCTTAACCACTGAGCCATCTCTCCAGCCCCCTATTTTGTATTTTTTAAATGATTGTTTTTACCTTGTTATTAAGGGTTATTTGGCTTTTAATCAGTTTTATTTATTTTTATTTATGTGTGTATGGGGGGTGTATAGGTGGGGCCAGAAGAGAACACTGGAGCCACTAGATATAGAGCTTCAGGTGGATGTGGGTGAGTGCTCCATTCCAAACTGGTCTTCTGGAAGTGCAGAAAGTGCTCTTCATTGCTGAACTCTCTCTCCAGCCCTTGTTAAGGTTTTAACGTTTAAATGCCCGTGCATATGGAGGGAGAGGGTCACATCAAGTTGGCATCAATTGCTCTCCATGTCTTTTGAGACAGGATCTCTTATTGAACTCGTAGCTTACCAATTGTCCAGACTGGCTGGGCTAGCAAGTCCAAGGGCTCTTTCTGTCTCCACATTCTCAGTGCTGGTATTACAGGTGGTACTGCTGTATCTAGATTTTTTAAATGTGGGGATTTGAACTCAGGTTCTCATAGCCTTAATGTGTATAGTTTGAGAATAGTCCTCATATGCTCAAATATTTAAAGGTTCGGTTGGTGGAACTATTTTCGATGGAAATGGGGTTTGAGGTTCCAAAGTTCAGGGATCTCTCTCTCTCTCTCTCTCTCTCTCTCTCTCTCTCTCTCTCTCTCTCTGTGTGTGTGTGTGTGTGTGTGTGTGTGTGTGTCTCATGCATGTGCATCAGGATGTAAGTTATCAGTACTGCTCCAGTTCCATGTCTGCCTGTGTAATAAGGTGTCTTTTATTTTTGTTTTATTATTTATTCTAATTATTTTACTATTCTTAATACTCCTACCCCCCTTCCAACCCTTGTTCCTTCCAACCTCCCAACACTAGGTGGAAGAGAAGGAAGGATAAAAGGAAAAAGGATGTAAGTCTCTTTGAGCTACTTCCTGCTGATTAGGGTTATTGGGTTCTTTGGGGGTAATACCAATCTCAGTAGTCACAATATCCAGAAGTCCAGCAAACCAGGAAACAGCAGGAAGAACCAGCTGCAGGGAAAACAGCAACCTCTTTCTTCTTTTTAGTGCCCCCTGTCCCCTGGGTTCTTGCTTTTTTCTTTGTAGCTCCCCCCCCCCATGCTTTTTTTCCCCTCAAGTCCTCAGAGTTAAACTTGCTCAGCTGGCTAACCACGCCCCTGCTCGCTCATGAGGCAGTTAATAGTTTACACCTGTGTTCTTAATTGAGGCAGCCTCACACCTGGGATTAAACAAAAACATTGTCATAACTGTTTTTTTTTTAATAAACAAAACTCTTACCACATGCCTGCCTGTTGCTGTGCTCTGTACCATGAGGATCATGATCCCCCCTCTGGAATTGTGATCACCAAGTTAAATGTTTTTCTTTTTAAGAACCTTAGCCATGGTGTCTCTTCACAGCCATAGAAAAGTCTTCACTAAGACATGTGGTGTGCTCTTTATGACCAAGCCATTTCCTCAACCTCTAGTTTTTTGTTTTTTAACATGGAGAAAACTTGAATGTGTTATTTAACTGGTACATAAAAACACAAACATTACTCATTATTAAAGTAAAATTTAAAGTTAGTATTAAAATACTCAAATGATGTTTTAATACATATATTTCTTGTATGACTAGGTTAAACCTATCGATTTTCTCATTTATCACTTATGACAAAAATCAAGAAATTCTTTTAGCTTTTTGGAGGTATATAATAAAACAACTGTTTTCTGAAGTCACTCTGCTGTACAATAGTATATTAGAACTTACTATCTATCTGCAACTTAGTACTCATTGATCAATATTGATCAACATCTTTTGTATATATATACTTGTTCTTATATACTTGTTTTTACAGAGCATTGCTGTATAGCACAGATTGCTCTTGGACTTGTAATCTTCCTGTCGCAGCCTTCTGAGTGCCGTGTATGTGCCACTAAGCCTACCATCCTTGCTGTTAATAGTACACATCTTTAACCCGTCACAGTCTACTTTTGGGTGAACTCATACTACCTCACATACTATATGAACCTTATTCCTTTTATCCTTTTGTATTTCAAGGGGCCTTTGCCTCGTGGAAGTCAAGATCTGCTGGTGATCAAGTCTCATATCAAATGGCATAGTATTTGCAAGTAACTGACACACATTATCCCATGTAGCTTAATTAATTAGTTGTGACTTTTTGCTGTACTGGGATTATACTAGGAGTTTGCTCATGCTCCCTGAGTTCTCCACCACTGGGCTACATCCTCGGTTCTCTGTTTTCCCTTATTATTTATGATAATAAAATGTAACTACTGTGGAAATAGTTCCTACACTAGTATTGTTTAAAGAATAATGAGAAAGGAAAAAAAAACATTTGTACATGAGGTTTTAATACCTTACCTATCTGTGATTGATTAAAATCATGATAGGTATGGTATGGGTTTTTGCATACTGTGGGTATGGAGGGCCAACTTCATAGTGTCATTTTTCTCCCTTTGTGCTATTGTTGTATGTTTTACCTCTATTAATGTTACGAGCCCTGTATTACATTATTATCTTTCCATCAACAATTGTCTCCTAAAGACACTTCTTAAAATAAAAAATCTTCTCATATCTTACTTTTCTCTTGCCATGAAACAACACAATGATCAAAGCAGCTTAAAAAAGAAAGAGTTTATTGGGGACTTGCGTACAGTGTCATGGAGTTAGTCCATGACTGCCATCGTGGGAGGCATGGCTTCTGACAGTCATGGTGCTGGAACAGTAGCTGAGAACTCTTACATTTTGACACCAATCATGAGGCAAAGAGAGAGCCAACTGGAAACCCCAAAGCCAGTTTCCTCCAACAAAGCCATACTTCTTGGTTTTTTTTTTAATTTATTTTTTATTTCTTCAAGTTAAATCTCAATTGCAGTTCCCTCCCTACTCCCCCCTGCAGTCCACCCTCCCCATCCCCTTCCTTTTTTTTTTTAAGTTTAAGGTATATCTTTTTCTCCCCAACAGCTCCCCCTTTCAATCCAACAAATGGTTCTTTCTCTTATAACAATAAATACAGTACAAAACAACAGAAATAAATAGGCCACAATTATGAGAGTTATATGGCTTAGCATATATTCCCAATGTCCAGTCCATACGTATTTGGCACCTGACTTTAACCTTCTACTATCTAACCATCTCCATGAGTTTAAAGATCTATATCCAACTCAACTTCCATCCTAACTTGCATCACAAGTTATCTTGTGATAGAATGTGATAGAATGTAAAATTTAAAAGCATCTTCTTAGATTCAGAACACCCTCTTAATTCCCAAACAACTCAAAATTTAACTATGAGACTCTCGCTGTCTAATCTTCAACCACATCAGAGACCTGAGAGGGATAAATATACCTGATTATACAGGAAGTGCAGGGCCAGTAGCTTCCAAAACTAAGAAATGACATACAACTGGCTGCCTGGACAGTTCCCAATTTCTCTCCATACATTACAGCATCAATCTTCAGCCGTTTGGCCCTGTTTCTCTGACAGACATTGATTGCAAAGCAGGAATTATGGAGGACTTGCCTTCCCTGTCTTGGCAGAGCTAGGCTATTGACTTACCTACTTCCAAGTTTTGTCCTGTTTAGACAGCAGTCTGTCTACAGTTGAAGCAAGGGATTTTTCTTGCCAAGAGATAGGCTTGCCACTAATTCAACCATATCCAATTGGAGATTCTTTGATGCTCATCTACTTGGAGTAGAATAGGAACTGACATGTCTCGATATCAAAAAAATTTTAAGTTAAGAAAACATCTTTGAATGCCATATTCTGCAGATCTCTTGAGGTTTTTGAAGACCACCTATCTATCTCTTATATTTGGATAAGCAAAAGTTGCTTGTCTCTTAGCAACTTGATTTCTAATTAACTTAGAAAACATCTATGATAAACTATAATAGTACCTAACAAAATGACATGCTTGAATTACTATTAGTTTGCATTTCTTAATTATCCTAAACAGTTTATGACAGTTGCTAGCAAAAGGCCAAAACTTCACATTTCATTTTTAAGCATCACCTAGGTACAATACCTTAAAAAGAGTTAACCTTAATTTTGTATCAATATACAAAGATCAATGCCAATGTGGCCAAATATAATCTTAATTTTGTATCAATATACAAAGGTAAAAAGGCATATTCAATAATCTGTCCTTTTTTCTTTATCATTCCTATATTATGTCTATATCTCATTTTTTCTTAAGTCTGTTCACCCCTACATAGGAGAGAAAGAAGGATACAGAAAAGAAAAAGAGAGAAGTCCCTGGGTCTAACCTCCAAAACCTATTTATATTTAACAAGACCATTGAACAGCTTGTAATCTTTCCCCCTAAATAACAAGATTATCTATAACCAAAAGCCCTGTCAACATCAGAGTTTACTTTATGTATAGCTATTCCCTGTGCTTAACTCTCTTCTCTCTAATTCTTGGTACTGTCGTTTCTCACGTCTACTTGCTTTGCTAGTCCAACATTTTACTCTACAAACCCTCTCCAATGAGTAGGAATATGCCCTTTTCTTAGGAATCACCATCCCATCCTGCCTGTTGTCAGTGTCTGAAAATATACTTTCTATGTTTTATTCAATATTGTAGGTTTAGGTGGGAGAATAGATCCAGTTCCTGCTGTTCCCACAAGGTCTGGGAGTAGACCTTTATGTATGTAAAGAGATTTTTAAAAGTTGTGAGGTGTTGCTAAAGTGCCATAAACAGTGAAGTTTATTTGGGGTCTGATGATGCTGCCCAGTGAGTACTCTGTACCTGGATTATAGTAGAAAAACAGTGAGAAAGACAGAGATTGTGGGGCAGGTTTTAGATGAATAGTTGTCATAAGTGTTTCAGAAGTGTAGCAAGTAGAACTGATGATGTTTGTCTTTTGAACCTTTTTTTTCATCATTGTTTCAGGATAGTTGTTACAATTGTAACTCTTGATTATTCAGTAGTTTCTTTGTCTTCCCTACAGGGCAGTTTGAAGAAAGTACCTTGTTTATTTAGTTTGTCATTGTGCCTCACAATACCAGCAAATAGTAGATGTTAACAAACGTGTGTGGGGGAGTGCATAAGATGCTCCTGTGTTTTGTGGTCAAAGACTGTTATCTAGGAAAGTTCATTTACATTGGGAAGGGTGGATGCCTGTTGTGAGGGGGCCTCATTAAAGAAGTTCCCTTGGTCTTGATAATTATCTCTGCTGGAATGTTTTTGACAGAAATGTGATAGCCCAGCAGAAGAACTTAGTGTGCATGCCAAACACTTTTTTAAAAAGTTACTTAAGGGTTTCATGAGATCTGTGTATTTGCCCTGATAACCACCTTCCTTGTATTTTGAAGAGAATTCTTACTACAGTATTTAATTGGTTTAGCAGTATGTTTGGAAGAATCAAAAAACTTACTTTTAGTTATACCATTAATCACAAAACTTCCTTTCTTTTGCAGTGGAGACTCTCATTTGAATTTTAAAAGAATGATTTTACTTTTTTGTTTGTTTGAGTTTTGTTTTTTCAAGACAGGTTTTATCTGTGTAAAGGATCCCTGGCTGGCCTGGACTCACTTGTAGACCAGGCTGTCCTCGAACTCACAGAGATCCACCTGCTTCTGCCTCCTGAGTGCTGGGATTAAAGGAGTGCGTCACCATGCCTGGCAGTTTTACTTTTGTAACAGAACAAAAAGATAAGTAAATAAAAATAGTGTTATCCTATCAGGATTTATATATGTTGATCTTTGAAACTCGAAGTTGGGTACAAATCCCATATATGCTTCAATCATTGGTTGGATTTCATAACACATAGTATTTGAAAAGCATAGCATGGCAGGAGGAATATGCATATTTTGATTTTAAAAAATAAACTTTACATATGTGGTAATGCTTTCTACTTTTTCCACCACCATTTTTCCTACTTTGATTTTATTTCTTCCTGGCAAAAACATCAATAATTTATTCTCCCAACATTTATTGAATACTATCTTCTCCCCAGTGGACAAGGCATAGCTTTGATGACAGCAGTTTTCTGTCTCAGGTTTCTGTAATAATTCTTCCATCCAGTGATTCAGTGTAGGGCTCTAGACCAGACTGTATGTGAACGTTGGTGATATAATGTGCCCTTAGGTACCTCATCTTCAAAAGGGGAGTACTAGTGACTGTTCACAAAGGTTGAAAAGATTAATGCAAATAGTGTTCAGAACCATGTGTGATCAAGTAGCAGATTCCAGAAGTTGTTAATTGTGACCAGAGAATTTACCACACGTTGTAAATGCAGGCTTTTGTCTTCAGGTTTCAGAACAGCATGTTTTAATGTCTTAGTTTGCATTATCTGATCTGTGACTTCCCTCTGGCACAAATGATTGAAGTTATCAAACAGTGTCTTGTATGCATCTTTATTTATAAGATGAGAAGTGTTAAGAAGCCACTTAATTCCAACTGCAAAAGGTTAAAAAGTATCAAGATTTCCTGTAACTATTAACCTTTTGATTCAATATCTGGTATTTAAGCCATTCAATTTTTACGATATTAGGTCTTTGACCTTTATTACACAGAATTGGTTTCTACTGAAAATTTTTGGTATTTTGTTTTTTAAGCCAATACTACAGAACAGTAGAGTTGAAAGTAGACTATTGAGTCTGGATGTAGTGTAACACACTTGTATTTCTAGCACTTGGGAAGTAGAGGCAGGACGATGGGGAGTTCCAGGTCATCTTCAGTAACCCTGGAACATGATAGCTTACTAGTAGTTACATCCATAATGGAAAGTTTATAGGCCCAGTCTTATGCAATCCCCAGAGATACCTGCTGTGATTCCATGAATGCAACGGCTACGTCACACCCAAAAGACACTCGTAGCATCTCTTCCCCATCAATGGTCTCAGTGCACCCTTCCCACTCCCTCTTCTGCAGTGCTCCCTCAGTGCACCCTTCCCACTCCCTCTTCTGTAGTGCTCCCTCAGTGCACCCCTCCCACTCCGTCTTCTGCAGTGCTCCCTAAGTCCTGGCGGTCAGCACTCAGCAGTCACTCATTCTTGGCACTGTGACCAATTGGTTTTAATTGTTCATTAACTGCTGCCCCGTGGAAAGGAAGCCATGTACTCCAGTACTGACCTTTCAGGCAAGATGTCCTCACTGATGCAATGTTGGCCTGACTATTGTGGGGGTAACCAACTATTTTCTTCTTGTATTTGAGGCCTGCTCCACAAAAGGAATTGATGCCTGGCCTGGCAAACCTGTTCAACAATCCTTGGCTAGCAGGTCATAGGCCTTATGATGAGACCTACTACTGCTGTTCTGCTAAACAGATGTGCTATCAAACTGTCTTCTAAAATTCATTCTTACACTCACAAATTAGTGCTGTTGTTAGCCTCAGTCAGAGAAGCTTCTTTTTCTGTTGAGTTTTCTTCTTCAGCAGCCTTCATAGCTCCTTCCTGGAGGATGAAAGCTGGCCCACAGAAGGAAGCTTGATTTCTCTGTGTCCTGCAGAGGGTGTGGTATCTTCAGATAGAAGCTCATAGCACTCTGTTCTGATTAGCAGTCAGGAGCAGTGTCATACAGTGCAGTAGCCTGTATTGTTTTGGGGGTTCCTGGGTCCTTAGCCAACCACTCACGAGAAGGTACTCCATCCTTGGCACTGGGGTTTTTGTTTAGTAATACATGGCTTCTAGAAGGAGCATTATCCATCTGTGCAGGATGCTTAACTCCATAATCCTGCTTTTTTTCTGCCACTAGCTTACAAAACATTAGGCTTCCACGTGGCTTTTTCCAATATTTTTAGTTAGGTTAACCACCCCCTCCACACACACATACACACACGCACACGCACACGCACACGCACACGCACACGCACACACACACACACACACACACACACACATTTCACTCCCTTTTTCTCCAAGCTCATGCTCCTTAAACTTTCCTAACTTAGTATTCCCCACTTTGCTTTCATATTACTATTTTCTACTATTTTAGTGTTTAATGCCATACACCTCTCATAATCCCTTTCTGGAACTTCCTTTTTTCTTTTCTTTTTAAATTTTTTTCTCTTTCTAATTTTTTCTTTCTTTCTTTTTTCTTTTTTTTAATTAAGCATAGGGCTGGCCTTGAATATGCAGGAGGTTGCCCCAGCCTTTTGAGTGCCGGGCTTATAAGCCTGTGCTCCCATACCCACCTGAGAACTAAAAATCTTAATTTAGTGAATGCATCTTAATCTATTTCTATTTTATAGGAGTAAAGAACTTAGGGTTTTGAACATCTTGAATGGCTTTGCATGCCATTAAATAAGTACTTTTCATAATTTTGCATCTAACAATTTACTTTTCTCAAAGGTTCCAAAAGAACATTGGACTGAAACTTAAGAGTTCTTTTTTGAATATTTTTTTCTTTTTTCCTTCATTCCTTCCTTCTTTTTTTTTTTGAGACAGAGTTTCTCTCTGTAACCTTAGCTGTTCTGGAACTCACTTTGTTAACCAGACTGGCCTTGAACTTATAGATCTGCCTGCCTCTGCTTCTCGAGCACTGGAATTAAAGGCGTGCGCTGCCGCCACCACCTAGCTTGTATAGTTTTTTGACAAGGTAAAATTTAAGCATAGATATTTCCACTTTATTTAGTCTCCAGAGTATGGCTTTTATGGATCTTTTAAATGTTGTAGAAGTCTGTCAGACAGAAAGGCTTTAGTAGAATCGATCCTTCTGCTTATAAATTGGTTAAATGATACCTGCATTTAGTTAAATCACCATCTGCTCTGCTCTGCTAGTTGGAGAGCTAGCTTGGAAACCTCTGGTTTCAGATGATTGGCTTGCTTTCTTTCCCCTTAGGTGACTGATTCTCCTACTAGTTGTGGGATCTTTTAGAATGAGCGTGCAGGTTTATAGTTAAAGCCACGTAAACATATATAGATTTTTTTATCGGGTAGGATAATGCTAGGTTTGTTATACACCATGAGTATAATTCTGAGCTGACAGAGGTGATGGAAAAGCCTTGCATCAGTGGAAATTTGTGGCTGGTTTCTTTTGGAAAGATATAATCATTTTATAAGTAAGAGTGTCTCCAAGTCTTCATTTTCTTGAGGAATCTAATATCTCTAGAGCTACAGAATTTTTAGCTGGGACTAATTTTAAAAATTAAGATATTTCATATTCTGTCAAGTCTAAAATCTCTTTGCTCAGATTTCCTTGTGTGTGTGTGTGTGTGTAATCACCAAGACAGCATTCCTAGTTGTGTTTTTAAACACAGATGAATAAATTGGATTGAAGTTATTTGCTGAAACTTTTTTTCTTATATAAAAAATTTGAGATGAGTCAAATTACTTGTAATCCCACCACTGAGAAATCTTAAGCATTTTGATGTGTAATATTTTATTCACTTACTAAATATTTTCCATATGCCTGATATATCAGTATTTTACTGGGAGCACAGTAATTAAAACAAAACCCTTTTCCTTGAGAGAGACAAAGGAGTTATGATTTTTTAATACAGATACTAGGCACATCTTCACTGAGAGAGTGACATCTGAACAAAGACCTGGAGGAGATAGAGGAAGGTGCTGGGATGATCTGAGGGGAAAGGACACCTTAAGCAAGGTATGATGGTGGTAGGGTGTGTGTGTGTGTGTGTGTGTGTGTGTGTGTGTGTGTGTGTGTGTGTGTGTGTGTGTGTTGGAGAAGGTTTCTGTGTCTGAAACATCAAGCCATTGTTATTGAAGCACAAGACAAGGGGAAGCTCAGATGAGGTTAAAATGTGTGGTAGTTTGAATGAGAATCCCCCTCATAGGCTCATGTTTGAATCCTTGGTTACTAATTAGTGGAATTGTTTGGGAAAGACTAGGAGGTATGGTCTTGTTGGAGGAGATGTGTCACTTGGGATGGGCTTTGAGGTTTCAAAAGCTAATTCCAGATCCAGTCTTGGCTCTCACTGCCTGCTGCTTACCAATCAGATGTAAGCTCTTAGGTCCAAGCCATGTCTGCCTGCATGGCTGCTGCCGTGCTTCCCACCATAGTGCTCATGGACTGAGCCTCTGAAAGCAAGCCAGCCCCAGTCAAATGCTTCCTTTTATAAGTTGCCTTAGTCATGGTGCCTCTTCACAGCAATAGATCAGTAACTAAAACACAGAGGGAGCTGGAGCTACGTCCAGAGGTTCTTCTTCCTAGCAACATAATCTTTAAGAAGCACTTCTATGGCCTCTGCTGAGGTGAAGCAGAGGCCACAGAAGAAGTGCTTCTTAAAGGTTTGCTCTTAATTGCTTGTTCAGTTTGATTGCTTATAGTACCCAAGACTGCCAGCCCAGGGAGCTCCACCTACAGTGAGCTGGGCCCTCCTGCTTCAGTCAAGGATCTACCACAGGCTTGCCCACAGGGCTGTGTGGCTAAGACATTTTCTCAGTTGATGTTCCCTTTTCTCAAATGACTCTAGCTTGTGTCAAGTTGACATAAAAGCCTTCACAGACCCCTATAGATAAGTCTCTGCTTATCTCTGTAATTAGTTACATAAGATAAATTACTTGAATAGAATTTGTCAAAGGTACATACAGAAATCTAAAGGCTTTGAAGTGTATTGTCAAATATTTTCCTGAAAGATTCTACACCCACTGACTGCTTCTGAAAGTGTCAGTTCCAACTCTTATTTTTTGTCAGGTTGTTTCTGTTTGTTTGTTTTTTAATCCTGTTTCAACAAGTGAAAAAGTGACTCACTTTCAATTTGCAGTTCTTTGATTTCTAATGAGATAGACTTGAGTTCTCTCTTCATTTACATTAAAAATAATTACACATATCATTGCTAGCTGTGTGACTTTACGTCACTTAGGATCTTTGTTTTTATATTGCACACCTGCTTCACAGGCTGTCCACGAAAGTCAAAGCATTTTAGAAATTGGGACTTTTTTTTTTAATTATTTTTTATTTCTTCAAGTTACATCTCAATCACAATCCCCTCCCTACTCCCCCCTCCAGTCCCACCCTTCCACCCTCCTCCCCCTCAGCCCCACCATCCTCTTCCCTTCTTTTTTTTTTTTTTTTTTTTTTTTTAGTTTAAGGTATTTATTTTTCCCCCCAACAGCTCTCCCTTTCAGTGCAAATAATGGTTCTTTTTCTTATAACTATAAATACAATACAAAACAACAGAAATAAATAGGCCACGATTATAAGAGTTATATGGCTTAGCATACATTCCCAATGTCCAGTCCATATGTATTTGGCACCTGACTTTAACATTCTACTATCTAACCATCTCCATGAGTTTAAAGTTCTATATGTAACTCAGCTTTCATACTAACTTGCCTCATAATTTTAAAAATATCTTCTTAGATCCAGAACAACCTCTTGATTCCTAAACAACTCAAGATTTAACTCTGAGACTCTAGCTATCTATTCTTCAACCACCTCAGAGACCTGAGAGGGATAAATATATCTGATTATATAGGAAGTGCAGGGCCTGCAGCTTCCAAAACTAAAAAATGACATACCAGTGGCTGCCTGGACAGTTCCCATTTTCTCTCCATACATTACAGCATCAATCTTCAGCCATTTGGCCCCATTTCTCTGACAGACATTGGTTGTAGAGCAGGAATTATGAAGGACTTACCTACCCTGTCTTGGCAGAGCTAGGCTGTCGACTTACCTGCTTCCAAGTTTTGTCCTTTTTGGACAGAAGTCTGTCTACAGTTGAAGCAAGTGGTTTTTCTTGTCAAGAGAATGGCTTACCACCAATTTAATCATCTCCCACTGGAGATTCTTCGATGCTCATCTTCTACTTGGAGTAATATAGGGGGTGCTGTCAGGAGCTGACATGTCTCGATATCAAAAAATCTTAAGTTAAGAAAACATCTTTGAATGCCATATTCTGCAGATCTCTTGAGGTTTTTGAAGATGCCCTATCTATCTCTTATATTTAGATAAGCAAATATTGCTTGTCTCTTAGCAACTTGATTTCTGAGTAGCTTAGAAAATAACTGTGATAGACTGTCATAGTAACTCACAAAATGACACGTTTTCATGACTATTAGTTTCCGTTTCTTAATTATCCTAAACAGTTTATGTCGGTTGGTAGCGAGAAGTCAAAACTTGACATTTCATTTTTAAGTATTACTACAAACAATACCTTTAAGAAGCATTACCCTTAATTTTGTATCAATATACAAAGATCAATACCAATGTGGCCAAATATAATCTTAATTTTGTATCAATATACAAAGATCAGTACCGATGTAGCCCAATACAATCTTAATTTTACATTAATATACTAGGGTCAATACCATTGTGGCCAAATATAATCTTAATTTTGTATCAATATACAAAGATCAATACCGATGTAGCCCTATGCAATCTTAAATTTGCATTAATATACAATGATCAATACCAATTTAGCCAAATATAATATTAATTTTGTATCAGTATACAAAGGTATAAAGCTATATTCAATAATCTGTCCTTTTTTCTTGTTCTTTCCTATACTATGTCTATGTCCCATTTTTCTCAAGTCTGTTCACTCCTATATAGGAGAGAAAGGAGGATACAGAAAAGCAAAAGAGAGAAGTCCCTGGGTCTAACCTCCAAAACCCATTTAACAAGACCATTTAACAGCTTGTAGTTTTTTCCCCTAAATAACAAAATTTTCTATTATCTATCAAATAACCAAAGGGGGAGAACACCCTCCCCACCTTCTGGGGATGGGACGTTGTTCTCTTAAAATGACTTCCTGCTGATATGGGACGTAGTAAACCTGTTTGGGGCCCAAATAAGAATGGAAAAATGGTTAAAAATGTTAATAGAATCATTTGATGTTCAGTCCCTTTGTGCTCAGCTATTTAGATGTCCTACGAAGTTCATAGACAGAAGCTGATCTTCAGAACTTTACTGAAGATCTGGCTGGAGTAGTCTGTGGAGCTGAACGATCTTAGCGATTTTGAGTTGTTGTGGTTATAGACTTTTGAGGAAACTGCTATTGAAGAAGTCTGCAAGGCTGGATCATCTGGGCCACTCATCTTCTTTGGTGTCTGATCTGTTTTCTGCTGAGGTTTCCGTTGTCCAGTTGTCCCTGGATTCCTTGAATGGATGCTTTAAATCTCCTGGAAAGATAAGAACAGAGCCCTGCCCTAATCCTAACTCTGGGACAATTACCTTTTTTTGGGGGGGGTCAGGTAATATTTTTCCTGGAGCAAATTTGGTTTTTTTGATAATATATAAAGTATTACCTTTCAATCCAGATTAAAGAAGAAATTATTTTGATATTTTGGAGCTAAACAAACCTTTAGTGTATATATTTTGAGATCTCAAAGGACAATTTGTTTGAATTGCAGCCTGCCTTTTGTAAGTAGCTTTTAAACTTAAATCTTTCCAAATCCTATGTGCCTGTCTCTGCATTCTAAATTTTGGGATCAAAGACATGTGGTTTCCAACTGATGGGATTAAAGATGTGCTCCTCCACCCCTGGATCAAAGTTTTTCTCTGTTTAGAGCTTGTTTTGTATCAGGTGGCCTTGAGCTCTGAGATCTGCCTGTTTCTGTCTCTAGTGTGTTGGGATTAAGGGTGTATTCTTCCCCAATGATGTGACTAAGGGTGTGCACCATCACCACCCTGTTTCTTGTAACTCTAGAATTTATAAGACAACTAACTCTATAGTGATCCTCCTGTCTCTGCTGGAGGTAAAGGCATGGGCTAACACCATGCATTATTTTACCTTAGCTCTAAGTTTTTTCAACTCTTGGAGGTTTGTAAAACCAGGTTGAACAGCTGTCACCTTTAATTTATTTACAGTGTTTTAAACCTGTTACCTGCTTTTTAATGCCAAACCATGGAAATAGCCTATACCTCTACAAAAAAAAAACAAAAAACAAAAAAAAACTTTTAAGCTGCTATCAAGTTTGTGTAATCTCTGTAGCCACCTGCAGTCTAACATTCTAATCTGAAATTAAGGCCATTTTCTTTTCATGCCATTAAGGTAAATTATAGTTTGAAAATTTTATATTGTATTTTTATTATATTTTTAAGCTTATTAATTCTTTTCTTAAAATAGTATTATTTATTTCTAGAACATAGTTTCCTCCCTCCTCCCCTCTTGGCCCCTCCCTTCATCTCACCTTCCCTCCCTCTCTCCTTCCCTCCCTCCCTCCCTCCCTTCCTCCCTCCCTCCCTCCTTGTTCCTCTACTTGGTACTCTCCTTCTCCTCAGATGAGGTGGGTCCTCACATATCATAGCTAGCTGTGTGACTTTACGTCACTTAGGATCTTTGTTTTTATATTGCACACCTGCTTCACAGGCTGTCCACGAAAGTCAAAGCATTTTAGAAATTGGGACCTTTTTAAAAAAAATTTTCTTCAAGTTACATCTCAATCGCAATCCCCTCCCCACTCCCCCTTCAAGTCCCACCCTCCTACCCTCTTCCCTCTCAACCCCCCCATCCACTTCCTTTTTTTTTAAGTTTAAGATATATCTTTTTTCCCCCAACACCTCCTCCTTTCAGTCCAACAAATGGCTCTTTCTCTTATAACAACAAATACAATACAAAACAACAGAAATAATTAGGTCACAATTATGAGAGTTATATGGCTTAGCATACATTCCCAATGTCCAATCCATACATATTTGGCACCTGACTTTAACATTCTACTATCTAACCATCTTCATGAGTTTAAAGATCTATATCCAACTCAGCTTCCATCCTAACTTGCATCATAAGTTATCTTGTGATAGAATGTGATAGAATGTCAAATTTAGAAGCATCTTCTTAGATTCAGAACACCCTCTTAATTCCCAAACAACTCAAAATTTAACTATGAGACTCTCGCTATCTAATCTTCAACCACATCAGAGACCTTAGAGGGATAAATATACCTGATTATACAGGAAGTGCAGGGCCAGTAGCTTCCAAAACTAAGAAATGACATATCAGTGGCTGCCTGGACAGTTCCTGTTTTCTCTCCATACATTACAGCATCAATCTTCAGCCGTTTGGCCCCGTTTCTCTGACAGACATTGATTGTAGAGCAGGAATTATGAAGGATTTACCTACCCTGTCTTGGCAGAGCTAGGCTGTCGACTTACCTGCTTCCAAGTTTTGTCCTGTTTGGACAGCATTCTATCTACAGTTGAAGCAAGGGATTTTTCTTGCCAAGTGACAGGCTTGCCACTAATTCAACCATCTTCAATTGGAGATTCTTCAATGTTCATCTTCTACTTGGAGTAGAATAGGGGATGCTGTCAGGAGCTGACATGTCTCTATATAAAAAAAAGATCTTAAGTTAAAACATCTTTGAATGCCATATTCTGCAGATCTCTTGAGGTTTTTGAAGACCACCTATCTATCTCCTTATATTTGGATAAGCAAATGTTACTTGTCTCTTAGCAACTTGATTTCTGATTAACTTAGAAAACATCTATGATAAACCACAATAGTACCTAACAAAATGACATGCTTGAATGACTATTAGTTTGTATTTCTTAATTATCTTAAACAGTTTATGACAGTTGCTAAGAAAGGGCCAAAACTTCACATTTCATTTTTAAGCATTACCTAGGTACAATACCTTAAAAAGAGTTAACCTTAATTTTGTATCAATATGCAAAGATATAAGAGCGTACTCAATAATCTGTCCCTTTTTCTTTAGCATTCCTATATTATATCTATATCCCATTTTTTCTCAAGTCTGTTCACCCCTACATAGGAGAGAAAGAAGGCTACAGAAAAAAAAAAGAGAGAAGTCCCTGTGTCTAACTTCCAAAAGCTATTTAACAAGACCATTTAACAGCTTGTAATCTCTCCCCCTAAATAACAAGATTGTCTATAACCCATCAAATGACCAAAGGGGGAAAATTGAGACTTTTAAACTTTGACCATGACAATAATTTTTTTTTTTGTTTGGTTTTTCGAGACAGGGTTTCTCTGTTTAACAGCTCTGGCTGTCCTGGACTCGCTTTGTAGACCAGGCTGGCCTTGAACTCGCAAAGATCCGCCTGCCTCTGCCTCCCATGTGCTGGGATTAAAGGCGTGCGCCACCACCTCCCGGCTGACAATAATTTTTTGTAGCCAAAAGTTTCATGGAACAACACATACCTCCTTATCAAGTCTGAATTGTTTTTAGATTTTTATATTCACATTGATTTTTATAAATGCTTTCCTGACCATTATTGATCATAACCTTTGGCTGACTGTGGTCTAGAGTTTGCAAAGCACTGCTCTAAATTATGTGCTGCTGGGTCTTGTATCTCTTGTGATCACCCCAGTGCCTCAGAAGTCAGCTAATAAACTTTACTTCCAGTAGAACTGGATAGGGAAAAGGCCCCAAACCCAGCCTGCTGTATTCCTGTAGCAAATGCTACATACATTTGAGTCTGTGATGCTGTACTGACTGAACCATTCACATAACCGTTGGGAGATACAGCTAATGTGGATTGTATTTTCAGACTCTATAATTGAGAAGCATCATTGATAAAATAATTTCATCTGTGATTCTTGTTACCTTAAAATATTACAAAAGTGACAAATAACACTTAGTTTTAATATAGCCTCCTTTAAACAGGAAAAAGATTGACAGCTGAGCCAGACGTGGTGGCACACGCCTTTAATCCCAGCACTCAGGAGGCAGAGGCAGGCAGATCTCTGTGAGTTCGAGGCCAGCGTGGTCTACAGAGTTAGTCTAGGACAGCCAAGGATACACAGAGAAATCCTGTCTCAAAAAAAAAAAAAAAAAAGTGTGACAGCTGAGTAATACTAGGAAGTAGGAAGTTAAGGATGTGTGACATATTACATGAAGTACCAGATGTGACTCACTGACAGACTTACAGTGAGTGAGAATGGAGTTCTGGTGGGTATTATTTGAAAACCACATGGTAGTACAACAGTGTTTTTATTCTTGATGTGCAGGATCAAGATCAATATGTTTTGTCTGAAATAATTTTTTTATATAGGGTGAACATTTTTAAATACTTTTTTTTTTTTTTTTTGGGTGGGGAGAGTTTCAATACAGGGTTTCTCTGTGTAGTTATATCTGTCCTGGAACTCACTCTGTAGAGCAGGCTGACCTTGAACTCACAGAGATCCTTAAACATGTAATTAGTGTAGAAACAAAAGAAACCACTAACTTTGAAATCTAGTATGTATTTGCATTTATTAGCACATTTCTACTTAGCTGTTAAGTTTTCATTGGAGGTACTTTGTCTGAATTCATATTTGGTGAAATTTATTGTTGGGGGAAAAAATCCCATACAAAAGTTGTTTCATTCATTTTTTCCCTAGTAACTGAATTGAATATCGGATTTTAAAGTTACTCACTTTAGTTGTAGTATTCTTCAAGCATTTGGTAGTAATGTGGCTAGTGTTTACCATGTTAGATAGTGCAGTTCTGATTATAGTAGGTATACTGTATATGAAAGTTAAAATAAATTGCCTGCATAGGTATAAAATAAGATATAATTAATAAATCAAATTTTGCAGTGTTAATGCTAGAGAAATGGTTAGCTATTTTAAAACATTTGTTTCTGTATATATACATACCACCTATGATTAGTTTTTCGAATAGTAATATTTTGCCAAAATACCTTTGTATCTTTAACATCAATCCTTATTTTTAGGATATTTATTTGTTCATATATTTCAGAGATTGATTATCTACTTGTCTAGTTCATAACCAGTATAAAGAGTAGTGTAATGTAGTTGAGAATTATCTTGTTCTTTGAAGGTGCTTTTAGACCTTAAATGGCCTTTTTAATGTCTAAGTCATTTTTAAAGTTTAAAGAATTGGGCATTTATTGAGAAATCATCCTCAGATTTCCCTAGGGCATACTGTTATCCTCTGAATTTACCTTTATTTAGAGGGGCTCATCAGGGTAGGAAATAACATTTAAAGTATAATAAAACTGTAATACCAATTTTATACATAACTCTAAATGGAACTCCTGATGTTTTTGTTTGTTTTTTGAGGTTTTTTTGAGGGTTTTTGACACAGGGTTTCTTTGTGTAGTCCTGGCTGTCCTGGAACTCACTCTGTAGACCAGGCTGGTCTTGAACTCACAGAGATCCTCCAGCCTCTGCCTCCCGAATGCTGGGATTGAAGACATGCACACCATTCTCAGCCCCTGATGCATTTTAAACTCATGGTGTTTAATTGTGTTTCTAAGTTTTAAGTGAGTGGAGAAGCAGAGACATCAGTTGGCAGTGCCACATTTTAAGTCTGTAAGTCTCCCTCTTGTATAGCAAGTTCATATTATAATTTTGTATTTGCCACATAGTAACTTGCAGCTTTTATAATGCAACACCTGCCCTGTGTTTAGTTCATCACTAGATGGACTTCTTACAGTGTAACTGTGTGTTGGATAGGCATTGGGAGAAATACTTTCCTCAAAGTAGACTTAAAAAAAATGATTAAACAGATAGTAATAACAGTTCTCATGTGGTACTGTTCTATTGGTTTGTACAAGAAACACCAAACATTTTAGTTAAGATTTTTGTTAGGTATGGTGGGGGAGGGGAGGGAAAGGAATCAATTTAATTCTGTAGAATAACATTTTATATTATGAAGTTGGACAAGGTAAATCTTTTCAGAAATGTCAGCACTTGTGTTCCTGCTTCACTGAGGCATGCCATGCTGCCTCTGCAGACATGCCCCAGAAGTGAGTGCACATTGGGTAACTCCTGCCCACTCCCTGACCAACCCTTGTGCTTGCTTTTAACTTGAATCTCAGGCATTGTTCTTCTCTTGCCACTTCAGATAAAGCCCAAACCAGAGTTTTCTTGTTATTTACTCTAATCAAGGCAGGTATTTTTGTGAGGGGTTGGATGTCCCTTCTGTACTTCAGTTATGCTGTCAGGTAGGTTTAAATGTCTGCTCCTTTACTCTTCTTTTCTTCTTCTTTGTGAATAATGGAAACACTTGTGCCAGCTAATCCTAAGTCCATGACACTCTAAGGTACTCTTTGGTAGTCTTTGAAAATGTTCCCTAAAGCATCCTTTTCCAAAATTACATAAATGTAACTTTTCAGCAGTTAGATTTTAAAAGATACTGTAGTGGTTCTGTAAGGTTAAAACAATTCAGTAATAGAAGGATTATAAACAAAAGTAGCCAGTTCCCTGTCCCATACCCTCCTTCGTCTGGCCCCATCACCAGAGACAGCTGCTTGTAAGAATTCCCACAATTTTTTACTTTGGTCTTGTCCTGGCATAGCTTTCATGTGGCTGTGTTCTGGTCAGTAGTTTTAGATGTTAAATCTCTGTGATGGATAATCTGCTGAGAGTAGCCGGTGGTGGCATTCCACAGTCTTCCTTCTACTTCTTCCTTCTACTACTTCTTCCTCCCTCCCCCACTAACCTCGGTACAGGTATAACTAGCCATTGGTGTGCTCTGCAGGGGTTTTTGTTGTTGTTGTTTGTTTTGGTTTGGTTGGTTTTGGATTTTTGAGACATGGTTTCTCTGCCTAACAGCTCCAACTATCTTGGAACTTGCTTTGTAGACCAGTCTGGCCTCGAACTCACAGAGTTCTGCCTGCCTCTGCCTCAGCCTCCTGAGTGCTGGGATCAAAGGCGTGGCTGTGCTCTCCAGTTTTAAGCAGGGCTCCCAAAGTCTTGTGTGTACTGTACAGTGGTTAAGAACATAATGAACAACTGTTGAACTGTAGCTAGCCAGTCTGGAGTTGTTCAGGACCAGACATCATCTTGTGCAGACAGTGAAACCTGTCACTGTGGTTCATTGCTACATTAACCTCTTCCATTACTATTTAACATCCAAATTCAGATAGCAGTTGATTCACTTAGGACAGCTGTTTATCACAGCAGAAGCTTAGTGACACAATCAAGGAACTAGATACTTTGATTTCCCATGTAATGTTAACTAAGAGTGTTGTCCCTATGTCCAGTTGTGTCCCCCTTCTGATGTTAAGATGGTTTCTTATGTGCTCTTGGTGAGTGTTCCTAGAAAGCTCTAACAAACTTCTGAGTTATTGTATTGTTCAGGATTGATTCAGAGATCATTTATAGAACAACTTTTGGCAAGAATGAAATTATAGATGAAGATGAGGCATCTGAGATGTGTTAGGGAGGAGCTAGGAAGGATAATTAGTGGATAGTCAGCAACAGTGTCTTACAGTCAAATTCTCAATAGAAAATATTACCAACTTTATTCCCAGTAACCAGGCCACTTTCTTTTGAAAAATAAAGTAGAAAGGGAGTTATTTGAATCAAGATCTTTTTATCTTTGCTAAAGTGTGCATTAGTTCTTAGATAACTGAAAAGGATGTAGTGCAGACACTAAAGACACTAGAAAAACATCATTTCTTTTCAGTTCTTATTGCACAGATGTTGGAGAGCTAGATATAATTATTTGTCGACTTGTGATTTTGAATTACACTTGATTTTATAACAAAGTTTTTATTAACTTTCCCCCTCAGTTACCTTCCCCTTGCAGGTTCCTATGTCTGTATTTAAAGTTTTAGAATCTCATATTGAATATAGTACTTTAACCAAATTCTAGCTCCATAGACAGAATTTTAGAATTATTTTCATACCAGTTTCCTAAAATAAATTAATGAACCAACAGAAAAATACCCCAGTAGCCTGTTATTATATTAGTACAGTACTTTCAGTATATTTTGGCTATACCTTTCTACTGCTTCTTCCACAGCTTTTCTCTAAAGAAACGTATTAACATGCATAGTGTTTTAATTTGCATGGTTATAGAGCTGAGGATTTCCCGGAACTTTGCCTTCCATATGGTCTTCTCTTCTGAGTTCTAAACAGATGTTGAATTTTCTGACCTGACAGATCTACATGCCAGTTCTTAGTCATCTGAATTTGGTCAAAATTGAGTTCTATTTCTTATCTTTCAGTTAACTTTCAGTCTAATCTCAAATCCTGTCTTCTGTTTGCTACCCTGGCTGACAGCACTCTTGTCTTTTTTTTTTTTTTTTACCCAGAGTAGAAATTCAAAAAACTCGGGTTCTTCCTTCATCAGGATTCGCATCACACCATTGGTATTTTAGGCTAGATAAGTCTTTTCTATCCTATACATTGTAGATGTTTAATAACATCCTGTCTGTTACTCATTACATAACAACACATACTCTCCCTTACCCCCTGCCTCCGCAGTTCTAATACCTGAACCTAGAGCATTACACATTTCGTGCCTGATAGGCAAACATAATGCTGCCAACTGTATCTTTTTAAACTGCCCAATTATTTCCTGTCTGATTTCAATTGCTTTTGACGGAGACCCTCAAGAACTGGCTTTTCTATTTCTTCATTCTTGTATCTTACATACTTACTAAAATTTTCATTTAAATTTTTAAATTATGTGTGTGGTTGTTTTGCCTGCATGTATGCCCATGAACCATATATGTATGTACCTGAGGAGACCAGAAGAGGCTGTTAGATCCACTGCATCTTGAGTTACTGGTGATTATGAGCTGCTATGTGGGTGCTGGGAATTGAACACTGTCTTCTGCAAGAGCAGCCAGTGCTCCTAACTATTAAGGAATATTTGCAGCCCTTGCACTAAAGGTCTTGCTAAACACAGTGTCCTGCGTGCCTTCCCATTGTGCCATAGTTTCTTTTAAACTTTCCCTAAACATTCGTTTCTCCACAAGGGTCTCCTTTTATTATTTTTGAGATAATCTATCATGTTGAAGAGTGTTTTATTTTTAAAGTATCTGTGTCCCATCACCAAACCAAAGTTTTGAAGCTCAGATATCCTGAGCTACATTCCCAGCCTCTATCCCAGTTCTTGGCATGTAGTAGATCGTTTTGAATCTTTCCCTCTTATTCTGTATCAGATATTGTAGTGGTCTCATTAGTTTCTCATCTTTGTGTTAATGACCATTATTTCCCTAGTCTCATCCACACTTTGATAGGTTGACTTTTTACTGTAAAATTTTTAAATCCAACTTAACCTTTACTCCCAGGGAATATAATGTCATGCTCCTATAAGTCTCTAATCACATTTTAATAGATCAAACAGCATATAACATTGTTTCATGTATATTTCTCCCATCTCTTGAATTGATTGATTGATTGATTGATTGATTGATTGATTGATTTACAGACATAGTCTCATTATGTTTGTAGTTCAGTTTGGCCTTGAACTTGCAAGATCCTTTGTTTCTGCTTCCTAAATGCTAGGATTATAGGTATGCCATAATACACCCAGTTGATGTTTGGTTTCATTTATTATTGCTACTTTAACATTAAACATGTGACCAATTATAGTATGACATATGCCTGAGTCAAGCTTATCTAACACACATCTTTCTTCATGAGGCACATTAACTTTCCATCCATGAGTATATAACACTTAGGAACACTTCAACATTATGCTGAGAGGCCCATGTTAAGCAATGAAAGCCTCTATAATAGCACAGAAGTGCAAAAACTGGCGCTAAACAGACCACTAAGAGGACATCTGCTTGTATAACATGAGTGCTGAAACAAGACGACAATATGGTCTTGTCCATCGCCAGGTGGAAAAGTGCTTGTAACGTGAGTCACGTTCTCCCACTGCTCTGTGTATGCTGCAAAAAAAAAAAAAAAAAAAAAAAAAAAGCCACAAATATTTATTTGACAGTCTATTAGTTTGGTTCTCTATTTCTGTGATAAAACAGTAACCGAAAGCAACGTGGGGGAGGAGGAAATGGTTTATAAGGCTTAGAGCTTATAGTCTGTTATCCCATGGTGGAATGTGTCAAGTTTTCAAAAACCTGCATAGACTTCTACTGAGAAGCTGAATTCATGTATCAGAATCTATGAGTAGCAAGAATTGGCTATAATTGTCTTAAAGAAGCTTTCATATTGGAAAGAAAGATTCTTTTATTTGTGGTATGTGTAAGTTTCTAGTTAATGCAGTCACCTTTACAGTTTTTATGTCCTTTGGTCTAATTAAATAAAACTGTTTTTAGTTACTCCTTTCCTGTCTTCCCTCAGGGAACAACCTATCTTCAGCACTCGAGCTCATGTCTTCCAGATTGACCCAAACACAAAGAAGAACTGGGTCCCCACCAGCAAGCATGCAGTTACTGTGTCTTATTTTTATGACAGCACAAGAAATGTGTATAGGATAATCAGTTTAGACGGCTCGAAGGTAAGGTACATTCACTTTAAGTACTCTTACTCCTTTGCTTTGTACAACATACAACTTCGTTTCATTCATATTTTTATTTTCATTAAAATATTTATTTTTGCAATTTTGAAGCTTAACTTTTAACAAACAAAAAGTGATTATTAGAGTAACATTTTTTTACCCATCAAGTTGTTTATATAAACTAACTGCTTATTATATTGAGTTGTATAAGGAGACATATTCTTCAGCTTTATGATGAGTTAGTTTATTTAATGAGCATTCCTTGTATCTATTTTGTATTGATGTTAAATGATAAGAATATACTGATGAACAATGAACTTTCATATTTGTCACTTTTTTCAGTATGACAATACCAGCTATTAACTAATGTGGACAAAGGCATTTATTTATAATAATCATATTTATTTAATATAATCATAACCACCTGCAACTGTAGCTCCAGAGGATCTGACACCACTTTCTGCCCTCTGCAGGTACCTGGCACACATATAGTGTACATTCATACAAGCAGGCAAAATATTCATGAACATCAAATTAATAAATCTAAAACAATAGCAACAAAGATCCTTTGGGAGAACACAGTTAAGGCATAATTAACCATAGTAACTCCTGTGTACTAGTAGGCAGTTCAGAATCCTTAAATCATGAAGCCTGCCCAAGTCAAAACTAAAGTAACAGAAGTGGAAGACAAAAATCTTAAAAGTTTTGCTTTTAGAAGAGGCAGCAGATGATACAACATTTACCATCAAGGACAGTTGGGCCCCAACCTCAACTCGTCAGTTACTGTTTTGCCTTTGAAGATAATGCTCTCGAGGGCACATTAGTGTAAGTAGTTGTAAGGATGAAGTAAGTTAATATCAGCAGAACACACTCCGTGCTTGGTGGACAGTATGCTGTTCCGAAGGGAGAAAATTATTTTTATTACCAGTGAATTTTGCATAACTAACTTACATTCCAAACATCAGATTCTGAGGTTTCCTTTTTTCATGCTTTCTTGAAGGTAGGAGTCCTTTCTAACTTTCCATCAGTTCCGTGCAGAAATTAGGAACACAAAGTAGAACAAAACCACCTCATTGGAGTCTGTGCACATATGAATGTGCTCACGATATGACCTTCTTTGCATCTGTTTTCTCACATGTAGAAGGATCTTAGTAAGTGTGTGCGTTATTATACCAGACTGTTGCTGTGAAGATAAATGGGTTTTAGAAAGCTCAGTGGACAGCAGTGTATTCGTCCTGGGTGAGGGTGCTTGTCACCAAGCCTGACAACCCTGGGTGAGG
>CAJQZJ010033152.1:3752802-3785621 GCA_907164525.1 Lophiomys imhausi
TTGTCACCAAGCCTGACAATCCTGGGTGAGGGTGCTTGTCACCAAGCTTGACAACCCTGGGACCCACATTGCGGAAGGAGAGAACACACTCCCACAAGTTGTCTCCTGACCTATAGGGCGTGCATGATCATATACACACAATATAAACACATTTTTCGAGTAACAACAACAGAAAAGCACAATGCTTATGGCAGTTGCTGTATATAACACTAATATTAATAGGCTAATAATTTTCCATTTGACCTAGTATGGTTTAGAGACTAAAAAATTATTTAATTTAAAGCTAAACTTATAGTCTGATTTTTCATTATGCTCATTCCTTGTCCTTTTAACTGTCTTATAGGGAGGACTGGAGGTGAACCATGAATAAAGCCATTGTCAGTCATCACCACTACCACCAAAGGGAGGGGGGCAGGAAGAAGGCAGGCAGGCACGTAGTGCTGAGGGATAGTCGATTTATTTCTGGACCAGACCCTTTGTTGAAGTATTACTAGATTATAGGACCTCGGGGCTATATATACTTTGTGTCTTACATATAAGTAATTATCCTGTGTTTATCCAAATAATTAGTCTTCTTTTCACTTTTACGTGAATGACTTAAAAGACTTAGGATGGTGGCAGTTAATTTCTGTGAAGTGTTACTTAATGAAGAGTTACTGCTCATAACTGTTTGGTTTTGTGAATCACAGCAGATATTAAATGCTCTCTCAGGCTTTAGACTGCTAATTTATTTCCTACTTGAACTTTCAGTTTCTGTAATCTGTGTGTCATTGAACCAAACTACAGATATCATGAACTTTCATCAGTTAATTAAAAGGGTTAAATGGAAATAACGATCAACTGAGGCAGTCCATGTTTAGTAAAAGAAATTGCAGTGAAACTGTTTTTTTTTCTTTCAAGTTTTCTGTTCTCTCACCTCCATCTCTCTGTTTCATCAGTGTGTTAGAAAGCCCAGAGAACCCCAAGTAGAAGATGTTCATTTATGCTTGAGTTGAACATGTGGAACAGTTTCCTCCCCACTGTTTGTTTCTTTTCTCCCCTCTCCTCCTTTTTTATGGCTGGGTCTCACTATTTAACTCTGTCTGGCTGAATGCTCAGGGAGTTCCACTTACTTCTGCCTCTCAAATGCTGGGACTAAAAGCTTGTGCCACCATGTGATTGCTGTGATTCTCTGGTCTTGTTGTAGAGACTCTGGCTTGACCTAGCCATGTTCAAAGCATTCCTGAAGACACTTTTTTTTTTTAAACCTCTTTACCTTAAAAGGACAAAAACTGTAGGTTTGAAAATTGTTTATTTTAAGAACTATAATTTTTCTTTTTAAGAAATTCTTGCCGGGCGTTGGTGGCGCACGCCTTTAATCCCAGCACTTGGGAGGCAGAGGTAGGCGGATCTCTGTGAGTTCGAGGCCAGCCTGGTCTACAAAGTGAGTCTAGGACAGCCAGAGCTGTTATACAGAGAAACCCTGTCTCGAAAAACCAAAAAAAAAAAAAAAAAAAAAAAAGAAATTCTTGTGTTCTGGCCAAAAAAATCTAAGAAATAGATTTTTAAGCATAGAAATATTTAACGGTTTTCTTCAGTAATTCAAGGACTAATACAGAAATGAGGAAAGGTGCGGAATGGTGGTTAGAATGGATCTCTTTAACAAGATGCAAAAGTGAATGTCCACCACACATTGGTTGGTTAGTTTTTCTTGTTGCTTATTAAGTGTGGTATCACCCCACGTCAGATGCCAGCATGGCCTTTTCACCTTGGTTAACACTTAGTCCTGCTCAGATGTTCCCTGAGAATACTGAGGAACCACCAAATGCTTGCTAGTCTCTGTTGGCTGGCTCTGTCACATCCCTTAGAGGCTTCACAACTATAAGCCTGCTCTGAAATACCACTGTTTTCAGAGTGGTTTCAGTGGTATTTCTTTGCTTTGCCCCAACCAACTCCTAGAGACTGTAACTGTCTTGCCTCTCTTTTTCTAGAATTTCTAGAATTATGTTTGGTAGCCAGTAGGTACTCAGAGAACATCAAAGTAATCAATGATCCTTTGTTGTTTGTTCATAGTCTTTTTTTCTAGATTTAAAAAAATTTTAGATTATTTTATTTTTATATGTATGAGTGTCTGTATGCATGTATGTATGTGTACCATGTGCATACCTGGTACCTGAAGAGCTACCACGTGAGTGGTTGGAATCAGAACCAGGTCCTCTGTAAGAGCAACAAATGCTTCAAACCAGTTCCCTCCTCTTCAGCCCCTACTCTTTTATTTGATGACTGTTCTACAAGTTGAAGTAATTGTTAGCCACCAGGCGTGGCGGTGCACACCTTTAAATTAATCCCAGCACTTGGGAGGCAGAGGCAAGTGTATATCTGTGAGTTCAAGGCCAGCCTGGTCTACAAAAGTAAGTCCAGGACAGCCAAGGCTGATACACAGAGAAATGCTGTCTCAAAAAAACTTACAATAATAATAATAATAATTGTTAGCCATGCTTTACATACCAAAATGGTATGTTGGTAGAAGCTGTTTTGAACTAAGTGGTGAGGAAGCTTTATAAATATACAGACTTTGTACAAAGATAAAGCTCTCAGAGAACATGGATTAATATGTTATGATACCTGAAGTTATGATCTCCAGACTTAATCTTTATTAATATGCTGAAAAATGCTACTTTTTCTGAGAAATTATGTGTGAAATAGAAACGATATTGCCACCAATCTGTTATTTTATGAGAAAAGAAATGAAAGTATGTCTTAAGAGTTTGTTTTTTCCTTGAGTAGAGAAGAAAAACCTGCTAAGTGATTGAAAGCCCTTTTTTGTATGAAAATATATTTTGTGTAAATCAGATTTTTAAATTTAAATTCAAAAAAAGCTTTATTATATATTTGAAAAATATCAAAATCATTTGTATTCATATAGTTTTCTATTTTATTTTTGATTTAATTTTGTGTATGTGAGTGTTCAGCCTGTGTGCTTGCCAGTGTGTCACATTCATGCCTGTTGCTTGGAGAGCCCAATAGAAGGTGTCAGATCCCCTGGAACTGGAGTTACAGACAGTTGTGAACTGCTTTGTAGGTGCTAGAAATTGAACCCAGGGCTTCTGAAAGAGGTCTCTTAACCACTGAGATATTTCTCCATCCCCTTAAACATTTAGTTTTGAAAGATTCTGTTAAGACTAAAGCCTGCTTCCAGAGAATAGCATCCAAATTAATAAATATTGATCCTAAACATTCAAAAGGAAGAACTTGATCACATTCAGAACTGTTTGAAGGCTCGGTAGTAGAGCACTTGCCCAGTATATACAAGGTCTTGGATTTGATGGCCACACTACCAAAAAGGAGCAAAAGCTCTAAAACCCAGATACAAGAAACTGCTAACACCTGTCTGTTATCGGCTTGTTAAAAATGGTGGTTTTACAAGGTACATCTCTGGGGGTGGGTGCTAGCTCAGTCAGTAAACTGCTTGCTTGTGCAGATACCAGGATCTAAGTTCTCTAGCACCCATGTGAAAAAGCTAGAGTAGGTGACATAAGTTTGTAATCTTAGCACTGGGGAGGTGGAGAAAGGTGGATTCCTTGTCCTTGCTCGCCAGCCAAGTTAACCTGATCAGAAAGCCCTAGCCAGGGCCTGGTGAGAGACCCTGCCTCCAAAATCAAGTTGGACAGCCTTTGAGGAACAACATCTGAGGTGACTAGCCTCCACAGGCACACACACACCTTCCCCTGACACTCGCACACACATACACACACAAACACCTTTCCCTGACACTCACACACACATACACACAAACACCTTCCCCTGACACTCAGACACACATATACACACAAACACACACACCTTCCCCTGACACTCACACACACATACACATACACACACACACCTTCCCCTGACACTCTCTCTCTCACACACACCTTCCCCTGACACTGATACACACACACAAACACACCTTCCCCTGACACTCACACACACACAAACACACCTTCCCCTAACACTCACACACACCTTCCCCTGACACTCTCTCTCTCACACACACCTTCCCCTCACACTCACACACACACACACCTCTTCCCCTGACACTCACACACACACAAACACACCTTCTCCTGACACTCACACCTTTGAGTGTTTTTAGATCATTAAAAATATATCTATAGTTCTACTAGTGACATACTTCTACATTGCAACTACTACAATTATCTTCATGTGTTTAGGTTTGTGGGTTACAGGTGATCCTATTTTTATGTAACTAAATAGTCTTGCACGTAAATGCCTGTTTTCTTATTTTTGGCTGGCTACTTCTATTTGCTTTATTTTTCAGGCAATAATAAATAGCACCATCACTCCAAACATGACATTTACTAAAACATCTCAAAAGTTTGGCCAATGGGCTGATAGCCGGGCAAACACTGTTTATGGACTGGGATTCTCCTCTGAGCATCATCTTTCAAAAGTAAGTTATTCAGTAGATCTTTGTGGAAGTCTTCATCTCAAATTTGTGTGTCTAAATATATAATAGCAAGTGGAGAGTACAAAATATAGGAGAAATTTGTTTAATATTCTGAGAGCTATAGTGACTTTAAAATAAGAATATCTATATTAAATGTATAAATAAATATAAACATAATAAAATAATATCATTGGATTCTTCATGAAGACTTTACTGCATATGTTAAAAATATTCCCAGTGGTTGAAGAGGGCTTCTTGTAGTGGATTATCTGTGTGGCAGGAAGTAAAAGGTGGAAACTATCTCTTCAGAAGGGATTTTGCTCAAAAAATAGTACCCTTCAGTTAGAGATGGTGGTGGTCTGTTCAATAAGCAAACATCAAACTCTTCAAAGTTTAGCATAGTAAATTTTAAAGTTGACAGTAATATAGATTTCAGGTGGATTTTGTTGTTGTTGTTTGGTCCTTAATATAACAAGTAATCATATGTAAGTTATTGTTTTTTGAGAACAATGTTTTGATTTGTCTGGTTGTAAGGTCTCCCAGCTGTCTGCAGTACAGAATGAAAGCCAGTAGGCTCCAAGAGGAATTTCTTGAACGTTGCTGATCAAATGAATTACAATGGCCAGAAAGACATAAAATGCAGAGCATCACCAGGCTAACTACTGGAAATTAAATAGTTATCCTGCCTGTAAATAAAGACACCTCATGCTTACATCAGAAGCATGTTGAGTTTGTAGAAAGACTAGAGAGAGAGGACAAGTGCCCAGGAAAGAAGTAATCACAAGAGGCTGGGTGATTAAGATGAACGTACTCACCTTAGTCTCTGGACACAAGATGTAAAGGTTTATGGTAAAACTTCTGTGCTAGCTATTTTGTTAAAGGGTCGGCCCTGACTTCGGATGCCTACATGAGGTTTGGTGTAGAGAAAATCTGAAAGTTAAAATTGTTCAAATGCAATGTGATGGACTCTTACAGGTAGATCCAATTCATATTCATTTGTTGTAGAAATTGTTCTAATCCTTGAAGTTATTTTAAATGTCTTAAACTTTTGTGAATATTTTAGTGACTTGATTTATAATTAGTTTGGTAGTTGAAATAATATCCTTTATGTTCTTCTGTTTTAGTTGTAAACATTCATTTTCATGGATGTTTTCAATATAAATTAAAGTGGAGGGGTTTTTTTTGTTGTTGTTTTATTTTTAGTTTTTTTTTTTTTGGGGGGGGGTTGGTTTTCAAGACAGGGTTTCTCATTGTATCGGCCCTAACTGTCCTGAACTCACTTTGTAAACCAGGCTGGCCTCAAATTCACAGAGATCCACCTGCCTCTGCCTCCCATGTGCTGGAATTAAAGACATGTGTCACCACACCTGGCTATAAAGTTTAAAGCTCAAATTTTGAAGCTATTTTAACTGTGGTCTTTGTAATTATTAAACCATTCTCTAAGATTCATAGAGCATAAGTGTTCCTGATCTGACTGCTCATAGGAAGTCTTATTTTCTAAATATATATTTTTAACTGTGGTATACATGTGTTAGATCAGAGTTTCCCAGTATAACAATCCAGATGAATATTACCTTTCCAGAGATGATCTCCTTAAAGTTATATGCTTATTCTAATATTTTAGCCATTACTCAGATACTTTGTAGAACTTTATTTGGGCTGTCTGCTAAAGGAGAGAAATTAGAAGTAGTTTCTACTACATGAATTTCATGATCTTTACAACAGAGCTAAATTGTAAGTTGGTTTCTGAAATGAAATTACATAAAATGTCTCTTAGTTAGGCTTACATAATTTTGACAATAAATTAAATCCTTCATTACTTGTTTCCTAGTAGCTAGCTAGCAAATACAGTGAAGGAATAGTCAGTTAAAACCTGTCAGTCATACAGTCTCATCTTACTTCCTGTTAATTGATTGTTCTAAGAGTGTGTGTGTCTGGGAGTGGCTTGTACTTGCCAAGAATTGTTTTCCTCTTCAAGTTGGAATATACTTTTAGCTAGCTGTTACTAGTTGTGACTCCAAGCATTTTTGAGTTTTCATTGAATGTTGAATATGTGGTGTAGTTCACATTACTATTGCAAATTCCATCAGGTACTTCAAGTTACATGGAGAATTTAGGTTTTCAGGTTTGTTTTGTAGCCTGCCTTACTACCTCTGAATATAGCTTGAATAACTTCCATATCCTAAACATAAATAGGTTCTGTATGTGATAGTAGCGTTCATATAAGTTTCTAGGAATTAGCATTTCATGAATAATTTTTTCATCTTAACCTTTTATGTTTTTTTTTCTTTTTTTAACTTTATGTTATTACTTTCTGTTACTGAATTGGCTTTTTAGAAATCTTTGCTAATGAGTCTTTTTTAGTTGGTGATAATAGTAAATATAATGCTATGTAATATATATGGCTTATATAATATGAACTTTTATATTTTATTAATAGTTAAAAGATTTTCTTAATATTTTAATATATTAGTAAATACTTAAGTGATTACATTTTTTTAGTAATTAAAAAAGCATAGCATATGTCTGTCTACTGATTCTGCCACTCATGTGAGTTTAGTAAATTGTTTCTTAATAACTAAAGAAGAATATAGATAAGTTAGCTTGCCAGATTCTGAATGGGAATTATTATAGCGCTTATGTACAGTTTTTGGAGTTGAGGCTTCTTTTCCCATCTTTTCATACTACAGGCTGTATTTGCTGGGAGGCTGTGCTGTTTATGCAAGAGTCAGTTCAGAAAACGAAGGGAAGCTAAGGGAAAGTGGTCTCTGAGGCACACTTCTGCTCGGTTAACACGCAGCCTCTGCTTTCAGTTCGCAGAGAAGTTCCAGGAGTTTAAGGAAGCTGCTCGGCTGGCAAAGGAGAAGTCGCAGGAGAAGATGGAGCTGACGAGCACCCCTTCACAGGTGAGCGGCCCGCTCTGCCTCAGTGCGTGAGCCCCTCTCTCTTCAGACTTGCCTTTGTACCAGAGTGAAGTTTACATGAACAATGGCAAAATAATGACCAAAGCAGATACAGAAGTGCACTGTTTAATTAATCTCTGCTGACAGAGAATATGTCAGTGTATACAGAATATGTTTAAACATCAGCATCAGCCCAGATAACCTTTATATGCCTAACAGCAGATCAACGAAAGTACAAGATGATCACCCTGTGTTTTGTCCACGTTCTCTTATGCAGGGAATCATAAGACAGATGTGTCCACCTAGAGGTTCAGATAGACTCCTCAGGCCAGGAGAGGCTCAGAAAAACAAGCAGAACCATACACGCATGTCCTAGAAGGTACATGTGACACGTCCCGCAAGCCACACAGGAAGCCTAAAGGGAATCTAAGCTAGACTTTCTATTGGGATTTCATGGCAAAAATGGAAGAACAACAAAAATAGGTTAGGGTTGACTAGTCTGAACAATTCAATTGGCTCTCGGTTTCTCTTGGCTCTCATCTGGCCCTGGGCTGACCAAGACAGAGGAATCTGTTTCCTTGGTACCAGACGAGATTAAAAAAAAACTGTTTTGTTTGAAACTGGCCTTGGCTAGCATGACATCAAAGGTGTGTTCCCCACTAGGCTCTTAGTTCCTCTAAGAATTGGCTAGTTCTAGGGGAGGGAAATAGTTAGTTTATCTAGTCAAAGTATTATAAAACATTGGATAACTGAGAAGAGTGGAGGTGTTTCCATGCAGGCTTGACACCCCGAGCTTTCCCCAGAACCCCAGAACTCACAAGTGACAGGAGAACCAGCATCCTGTCCTCAGTTCCCCTCGTGCCTGTTGTAGCTTGTGCATCCTATAACAGTAATAATGTAAAAGTCAAAACATTACAAAATCTAAAGCATTGTAAACTACAAGTCATGTGGTTTGTCCTTCCTGATCTTAACGTCTGCTTACATCTATCCACTTGGTAGGCCTCACTAAGTATAAAGAGTTCATTCTTATCCTAATTAGGAGAGTTCTGCTAAGTGTACTTTCCTCACAGACTAACCCTTCACTGCAGACTGAAGCCAAGGTCCATTCTTGCATATTCACAGTGGCTCTGGGTACTTTGGATGATCTGTGTGAAACTGCCTTTAATCCCTTTTTCAAATACTCTGCTACTCCAGTAGTTTCTTTAAGCATAAAGCCATTTAAAATCATGTGCCAGTGTGTATTGGGAGTTCTGATGCTTTAGGTGAATGATTTTGTTCTTATCAAAAGATTCAACAAACAGCATGTCCAGTAAGTGAATACACAAGAATATCAATACAATTGTAGTGGATAATCCATTATCATTGTATTTAGTTACTGTTTCTCCAATTATAACTTAACATCGTGTTTAATGGATCGTAAATGATTACAAGTTAGTAAGCTAGTTTTCTTCTCTGTAGTAGAAGGAATGTCTTTAAACTTTTGCTTTTATCAAACCAATATAGAAAAGATGATCGTATTTGAAAAAATGCTATGTTATAAAAAGAGTAAAGGATATCTTAATTTGATCAGGATTTGAGATACAGGCCTTAATTTATCTTTTCAAATATTTGAAGAATATTAACTTACTGTGTAGGAGCCAGAGAGAAAAGTAGAAAAAGTAGTTTCTCCTTCCTCCTCTTCCCTGTATTTGTGATAATCTAATGTTATGTTTTGTTTGAAATAATTTAGAATAAGTAAGGATAGTAGATGGTCAAAACCTTTTTTAGTTTGTTTGCTTTTGTTTTTTGAGGAGGCAAACTACATCAGTTAAGAGTATTTGAGTGTTTGGATGGGAATGTAGCTCAGTGATAGAGACTGCGTATCGTACATGCTTGTCTTCGGGCTGGATGCCCAGCACTACAAAACAAAACACACGAGATGTGGAGCATGAGGTGACAGCGTGTAAAACCACTCGCTGTGCAAGCCTGACAACCTAAAGCTGATCCCTGTAACCTCAAGGTGGAGGAGATAAGAGTTCAAAAAAGAAAGAAAAAGAGAGTTAAAGCTTGAGGAACAGGCCTGTAATCCCAAGTACTTGAAGGTTGAGGTACTAGGATTGTAAAGTATACCTGACTGAGTTCAGAGCCACTCTGGACAATGTAAAAAATAAGATCTTATCTTAAAATAACAGGAAGTAAAAAACAGGGTTGAGCTGTATGTAGCTCAGTAGTTCAGTGCTTGCTTAATATGCAAGAGGCCCTAGATTCAGTTCCCATTATGTGAGGAAAAATGATTTAACGTCGTAGTTCTCAACCTGTGGGTTGCAACCCCTTTGGCAAACCTCTATCTCCAAAAACACTTACATTACGATTCATGACAGTAGCAAAATTACAGTTATTGAGTAACAAAATAATTTTATGTTTGGGGGTCATCACACATAAGGAACTGTATTAAAGGGTTGTAGCATTAGAAAGGCTAGGAACCACTTTTAATATTCAGTAATTTTAAATTTCTAGTATTTTTATCTAAATCTTTTGAATATGTGTTGACTTGAATCCCACCTTTCTCTTTCTTATATAAGCTATACTGATAGTTGTTCTCGGAGGTCCCTGTGGGCTTTACAGCCCTCAGGGAAACCAGTCTGGGTGAGGGAAGGATGAAAGTCAGTTCAGCTCAATTTAGTGACCAGTGCTGGACCAAGATTTTATGGAGTCTGACATGTTTATAATAAAAGCTTGTTTGGCTGGAGAGATGGTTCAGAGGTTAAGAACACTGACTGTTCTTCCAGAGGTCCTGAGTTCAATTCCCAGCAACCATATGGTGCCTTAAAACCATCCACAATAAAAGCTTGTTTATTTTTGCTGCATTGAAACATAGCACAATTTTGGAAAAAAGTTTTTTGATAAGTTAATTCAGTCCCATGAGCACAACAAAGCTTAGGACATGTTTATATTGAAGCTCTTTACAGAGTGCATGTGACTTCATCTGGAAGATGGGCTCTTACTGCCTTGGAAACAGGGCTCAGGAAATGCCTGCGGGAGTCAGGATTTGGCCTGACACTCAGGCTGTTATAAAGTCCAAATGACATCTCTCACAGGATGAATTTTATAGCCTAGAAGCAAGGCTCAAGGTTTTAGAGGGAAAGGTCTGAGATAAGCAAGTGTAATACTCTGGCGATGCACACAGAACCTAGCTCAGCCGTAGGAAGGATCACCACACTGCAGCCTACGTTGTTCCCAGCATTCTGGGGACAGCCAAATGTCTCTCCCTTTGGAGAGACAAGCTGTGCATTAACTTTTCCTGCTTTCTCCAGTGCCTATCTGTGCACAAGGACCTTCCCTTTACAAGTTTTCTTCAGTTTTGAGGTTGGTGTTTTGCTTTGTTTTGTTTTTGTTTCTTTAAGAGTGGGTTTATTTTGGCTTGAAGTTCAAAGGGATGTAGTTCATTATGGCAGGGAAGGTGAGGCTGCTGGTCACATTGCATCTGAAGTCAGGAGGCAGAGAGAGATGAAGTCAAGTTAAACCTTGGTACTTACAAAGATATCTCAATATCCTAGCTGATATATGGTAGTACATATGATATATGTAAAACTACATGGTGTGCTCTATATACTTAATTCACCTGTGAGTTTTACTTTATAGCCATTTACTTTCAGGCATCTTAAAGCACTTCATTTGGTTTTAGTTAAACAACTGCCCTAGTTTTGCATTCAAATTTCATCAATTTACATAATATTTAATCCGGTTATTAATTATGTAAATACATTTGGTATACACCTTCTTGAAGGGTAAATACAGCTGGCTCCTGGTAAGCATTTAATGCAGTTACTGAGTACAAGATTAAGCACTTGTTAGTCTTGAGCTTCAGTCAGTTACTACATCTTACACTGTGAGTTCGGGGCTGGACAGATGGCTCAGCAGTTAAGAGCACTGAACTGTTCTTACACGGGACCAGAGTTCAGTCTCCAGCACTTACACCAGGGAGCTCACACCACCCAGGATCTTGAGCTTCAGGGGACCCAGCACGCTCTTCTGGCCTCTGTGAGCACATGGCACACACACACACTCACATATGCACACATACCTATACATAGGAATATAAAATATAAATTAGGAAATGAATCTTTTAAAAAATAATATGGGTTAGTTAACTCATTTTTCTTGTCCTTCCCTTTCTACTCTTTTTTTTCCACAGTTTTTTTCCCCTTGGGTAGGATGTATTTCTAAATGTTTATTAATCCTTAGTATTGACATAACTAAAAGTTTAAATTAATCTGCTAGATTTTATATTTGGAACTCTGTCAAAAATTACCATACCACTGTGCCTTTCCGAAGTCACAGAAGCAGTATCTTTAAACTAAAGGTGCCTCTGGTCAGGTGGGAATGGATAAAACCCACGGCCTTGCCACATACTGGTCACACACTCTGCACTGTGTAAGAGCTGTTAGAGTTGTTAGGAAGTGGGATCGCAGAGCTGGTGGCTCTGAGTGCAGACAAAATATAGGGACTATTTAAAACAGAGGATGACAGGATTGCCTGAATTGTTAATCCATCTTCTTTACATATCAAAATCATAAAGTTTCTCCCCTAGATTTTCCTGTCAAAGTTTCACACAGAAAAGAACGATATTGACAGCTTTATTGCATTATGAAAGAATGAAGCGGGATGAGTCCTTTATGAGTGTTTGTTAAGTAATAAAGGGCCTGTTTTAGCTAACAAGGATGAAACTGAAGAAATTTCATTTCTTAGAATTAGTGCAGAGTCTGTCGAGGAAGACTGCAGCTCCTGGCGCCTCCCACCCTGCCTGTCTCCCTGCCTTGCTTAGGCTGGCCTTAAGCCCACCGTTCTGTACTTCATCCTCTTGAGTGCTGGGATTGCAGGCAAACACCACCCTGCCCAACTGCCATTTTTCATCCTGAAGTAATACTATGAATGTTATTTATTCTATTTAGTTACTTTTATTAACCCCAAAATTTTCAGGATTTTGAAATGACATTTCTAATTTGTTATCTTTATAATTTTGTATTGCATTATATTTTGTCTACATAGTATATATAAATTTGCCTATATAATACATGTTATATATTATATATAAATCATATATAATTTTATTTTATATAATTTCCTTATGAATTGCTTTCCTACAAAATAATTGTCTTTTTTTTAATCTAATTAAAATTTTCAACTGCCAGCCAAGTATGGTGGTACATGCCTTTAATCCCAGCACTTGGGAGGCAGAGGTAGGTGGATCTCTGTGAGTTCGAGCCCAGCCTGGTCTACAATGTGAGTCCAGGACAGCCAGGGCTGTTGCACAGAGAAACCCTTGTCCCAAAAAACAAAAAACAAAAAATTTCAACTGCCATTTGAGTCATCACAAAGAATTCATTTAGATGACATTGTGTGCTTGAACAAAATGTAGCACTTTAAAAATGTCTTACTTTTTTTTTTCTCTCCCTTTTTCTAAAAGGAATCAGCAGGAGGAGATCTTCAGTCTCCTCTAACACCAGAAAGTATCAATGGCACAGACGATGAGAGAGCGCCCGATGTGACACAGAACTCAGAGCCGAGGGCTGAGCCAGCTCAGAACGCATTGCCATTTTCACATAGGTATGCGTTCAGTTCAGCGGTCATGGTTAAATAAGGTGCATGGATGGGGAACTTTGTTCGCTTTCAGAAACTCTTGAACTTAACAACCTTTGACTGAAAATCCCAGGTCACACTTTTTAAAGTAATTAATTACTTTTGGTGGCTCAAGTTGATTGAATGAGTATTCCAATTACCTGTGTAGAAAAGGTAGTACTGAGCTAATTATAGGAGAAACTTTTTCAATGGAACACAATACAAATCCTTCTATTTTTTAAAGGTCCCTTTTGTTTACCAGTTTTCTGTATGTAACTTAAGGTTTATAAGTTGTAGTTAGACAAAATAGAATTCCTACTCTGTAGTTAAGCTCTACCACAGAGGGGGTATCAGCACGGTTTTACAGAAGACAACAGGGATACGAGGCATGAGCCTGTTAACATTAAAGACAGATTTGTTTTTGTATACCAACAGGAGAAAAGGCTTGAATTGCTTCAGAAGAGTTTTGTATTCTAAAAGATACAGTATGTTCCAAACGTATTTTAAACTAGTTACATTAATTATTGGCCACACTGTGGTGTTATTAGACTATAAAGAGGAATGTGAAATGACACTGTTGAAAATATTTTTTAGAGACTATCTACCTTAACATTAGTTTGTACCCTTATTTACATGCTTTTTAGTAAATAGTTTTAAGCAAAATTAAGAAAATAGTTTTCTTTTACTGAACTTTTTGGGGGAGGGGCAAAGTTTTAGAAAACTAATTCTTTGACAGATTAAAAATTGCAAAGTGAGAAGTGAGTGATTTCAAGCTTACTTAAGTGAATTTTTACTGCGATTGAGATTTCCCAAACTATGGTAGTTTCAAAATGGTTTTTCATGGCTTCTGAAAAAGAAGACAAGTAGAGAACATCAGTAACGCTCACGGTAGTGCGTGTTCCAGTGTTATGCATATGTGTGTGTGCTGAATTATAATGTGAGACACCACAGTATGAAAGCACATGCCTGTGGCTTATGAGAAAACATCCTAAAGTTTGGTTTATGTGTCCTAGGTCCAGCTGCTCGTCAGTAATTACTTTGATTTGACAGCACAGTTCTTGTGATCCTGCCCTAGTGTGTATAAATTACTGTCAAGTTAGTTAATAGTACATTAAGCCAAATATCCAACATACACACATTGTCATGTCAAGAAATATATAACTACTGTTGTCTGCAAAGACCTCTGTAGAATTAAGATCAACATTTCATAAATTAGAAATATAAAGAACTCATAATTAATATTACTTAAGTCTAAAGTGCCCACATACTTAAATTGGATATACTGTTTTCCCCCATGGCAAAGGAAGACAAAAATCTTGTTTTTAGACATTACCTAGATTGTCATTTTTCCTTTCTGTCTTCAATATTTGTTTTAACAAAATGTAAGAAAAAGGTTTGGCTAGTATTTTTCTGCTTTGGTCAGTCTAATGTTACTGCTTAATATGGAGCAAAATCACTAGAATTTCTGTTTTAAAAGAAAAACAGGATGGGTATGATGGGCATACCCAGGTACAACGTTAAAACCAACCAGCCTAACAAACTAAAATTTTAGGGATCAGTAATCCCGTCAGTCATGCTACCTGTGCTTTTCTTAAGATTCAGATTTTATCCTAAGTCTAGAATCATTAACTAGTGAAGAGGCTATGACTTTTATTTAGGCTTGACAGTTTCAGTAATGTGATGATAGTCTATTCTGTACTTCATTTTTAAATTATTGTGTAAATTTAGGAATACAAGAAAGATTTTTTATTTTTATACTTTTATTATGAAAATTTCAAATATGCACAGACATACTATAATACTAGACTCCCTGCTATCCAGCCTTAACAGTCATGGAAAAGAATGGCCAGTCTAATTTTATCACCACACTCACCATTTCCTCCACGATGCTTTATTTTTGCAGTGTTGAGATTCAAAGGCAGGCAGGTCTTCACAGATGATAGGCAGGCCCTGTACCAAGTGAGCCACACTCCCAGCCTTACCATTTCATTATTTCAATTGTTACTTTAAAATATTTTATGTGTATGGGTGTTTTGCATGCAGGCATGTCTATGCCTGGTGCCCACAGAAGCCAGAAGAGGGTGTCAGATTCCCTAGAACTGGAGTTGCAGATGGTACTGAGCCACCATGTGGGTGCTGGGAACCGAAGCTGGGTCCTTTACCAGAGCAACAAGTGCTCTTAACCACTGAGCCAACTCTTCCAGCCTCCACTGCTTCATTTTTAAAGCAAGTCCTAGATATTTAATTTCATCCACAATAGTTTCTTAAAATTATCTTGAACATTTAAGGAAATGTATGTACTAAGCTATTGCAGTTTTTATTTTACCTAATTCAGTGGGATAATGCCTTACCTTGAATCACTCACTACTTTCTTTGGTTTCTAAAAACTATACTGCTAAGTTAGAACTTAAGCACATGGGCTCTCATGTACTCTGTAGTTAAGTGCTATGGTTCTGTTTTACGTTCCTGTCATAAACTACACAGTAGTAGTCCAGTCAAATACACTTCAAGGAGTGAGCACTCTTTGGTGTACTTCTTTAAATGCTTTCAAAAGCTTAGCATGTACAAAATAGGAAGACTGTGAGGGTAAATGTTTACTAATTTCTTTGAGACTATGTTATTACGTCTTTTCTAAATTGCTTTTTCATTAAAACTATTTTTTAAGATTTATTTTATTTATTTTATGCATATGAGTGCTCTATCTGCATTCCAGAAGAGGGCACCAGATCACATTGTGGATGGTTGTGAGCCACCATGTGGTTGCTGGGAATTGAACTCAGGACCTGTGGAAGAGCACTAGGCAGTGCTCTTAACCGTTGAGCCATCTCTCCAGCCCCATTAAAACTATTTTTAACTTAAGTGAAAATATCCTTTGGTGTTCAACAGAAACTCATTGACAAACTAAAGTGACTTTTTAGGGCGTCCTTAGAGACAGTAGTCATATAGCTGGGTTCTAAAATGTACTTAGATCCTAAGAGACTAACTTGTATGTTTGTGTGGAAAAAAGTTTTCCTTTCATTCAAGGTAATTGTTCGCTTCCTGGTGTCATTTGTGTGGACTTTGGATTTTTAAAAGTAAGATTTAAGACAACCTCAATTCTATTAGAAGTAGTTAGTTTTATATTATTGTAGTGCTCTTGGAATGTGATACTGAAATATACTACTGAAAATTAATTTTTTATTTTGTTAATTACAACTTTGAATCTCAGACATGCAGTGTTATATTGACAAATAGCTGCTGTCATCCTTTTGAAAGTTCAGAACATATATCAGCAGTTTGGGAAGCTATTTTTGTACTTAGAAATTTTGATAAGTTTGGCTACTGTATTGGAAAGCAGGTTCTTTCAAGCACTGATTATATTTGGATTCTTCTAATGTTTGGATAATACTTTCTCATGATGCTGCTGGACTTTATGCATTTTGGAGGTACTGCATGTATCTTCCATTCTGTTTGAGATTTTTCTGCCACTTGTGTGTTTGCAACAACTCATTAAAAGGTGTATGCAGAAATATTTTCTAGTATATTGCTTTTTCCTACAAAACAGTGTAATAATAAACATGGGTTGATTCACTCCGATCATATTTATTATCTAAGCTTCAGAAAGGGACTAGCTTGAAATTATATCTAGAGGTCTTCATGAAATTTCAAAAACTAAATCTTTGGATATTTTAGGTAACATTTTAACCAATTTTTTAAAAGTTTAAATATATATATTTAGGTAAGATAAGGTATACCAAAATGTACTTTCTATAAATTAAATACAGTTTGTACTAAATGTAGATATTTCAATTTTTTTAAAAAAGTGAATGGTGTTAAGCGGTCCAAGTACTGGCTGGTGTTCTGTTCTGCACTCCAGAGGGAGAGGAAGTAGATCTGTGAGTTCCAGGCTAGTCAGGGTTGCATAGTGGACCTTGTCTCAGAAGAGTCTAACTTAGCACACACACTGCACATCCAGCCATATAGCTCCCTCCTTTTTAAGAGTAAACAGACTTACAAGATTATAGTTACAACTTAAAGTAAAACTAATTGCTGTAGATAATTTTTGTTTCAGTATATCTAAATCTGGGATTTAATATATACATAAGAAGTGATTTTTATCACTGATAAAATTGTAGGTGAAAATTTTACATTGTACAGGTCCCTTAACTGCTACAGTTGTGACTTTTTATTGTCAAACCTCAAAAATTATATGAGAATTTTCAGAATTAATGTGAAAGCTAAGATAACTTGAGATCATAACTCAGCAATTTAGAGATGCAGAATCTACTTTACCATAATTGTGAAAGGGTAAGAAGTGCTGTCTTGGTAATTTGTTATTTGAATTTTGATCTGCATTCTCTACAAACTTAGAAGCAATATATGTCTTTTAAAATGTGCAACAAAGAATATAGTTTATTGACCAAGGCTTTTAAGTAGTTTTCTGAATAGATACACTTAATTTTGTCTTAAGTTTTTGAAAAACTGCTTTCATTTTCTCCTGAAGTCATCCAAGATTTTGTGGAAATGTTAAAATTTGCTAAAGTCATTTGTGAGGTATTATCACTTTGAATAGGTTATTTATAAGAAGAAAATTATTCTGTGAGATCCAGATTTCTAAGCCACTTCCAGTATGGGTCAGTCCCTTACCCTACCCTACCCTACTGTTAATGAGAAAAAATATTGGTTAGTTAATCTATAGTGACTGTCATCTTCTTTTTACAGCTGTCTAGCTGGAGTTAGGTATGTGGTAACTGGCCATGGATGACATTGGCCTAGATTATGGTCCCTTTCCTTGGAGGACTTTTTAAAAGGCTCCTTTTTCTTTCTGTTCTTAACAAAGCACTGTGTGGATTGCATTGGAGAGAGGTGTGTGATCTGACAGGTCTGCTCCAGCACACAGGAAAATTCTTTTGTTTCCATTTGACTTTACTCTTGAGAGTATTAAGGGTCAAGACCAAGATACAAGAGACCTAGACAGAGGCAGGCAAGCCACATAAACAGGTGGGGTCTGTGCTAAAGTGGACTGCGCGAGTTTCTGAAGTTTTTAGAGGTAAAGCCAGAGGATGTCAGAGGTGACCCATCTGATTTCTTGTCTAGACCTTTGAGGTCAACTTCTATAAAGGTCAGGTGAATGCTTGTTTCTTACTTACATTGGGCTCACACACTGCATATGAGAATAAATGACAGTTGAGTAAAGCATGTGGAAAATATGTTCTAGTGACTGCCGTCCTTGCAGAGTAAGAAGCGTAGATATTACTAACCTATTGAAATGACCATACAGTCTGTTCATTTGTATCAGTGTGCTATTTTTCCATTCACAGCCCAGCTTGTTGACCAATATGTTAATTTTTATGACTTTTCCTACATTGAAGTTTAAAATAGTTGGACTTTGGAGATAGAAGGAGCTTTGACCATTACATGGTTCAGAGGCCACTTCATTTTACAAAAGTGCAAACAGAATCAGAAAATGTTCTGTAGCCTTATCTGCTAAGTGGCTAGATAGCATCAGCGAGATCTCCAGAAGTCTAGACCATTGGAGTCTAACCTGGCCCAGGGAGGTTAGACTCCCCTGTACAACTTTTCAAACTGTTTAACATATTTGCCTCTGAATGTTTAACTCCTATTAGGAAGTTCTCAATTTAACTTGAATTTTTAGATATCTCGTGTACATTTCTACTTATTTTAGATGCACAGTAAATAATGAATAGTGTTTTTTAGTAAACAAATGGCTCTTTGCTGTTTCTGAGATAATAGAACAAGGTACATTAGATTGGTTCAACTTGTTCATTAACATAAACATACACATATATTTAGTAGAACTAACAAAGATACATATTTGAAGAATAATCAACTTCATGTCCTAATTCTAATAAAATCCACTTAGCTATTAATATTCTCTTTGCTGTTTTTAATGATAGCTTTCTAAAGAAATAATTCACATGCTAAACAATATCTAATGTGCTATTTAATATTCACATATGAAAATGTACAGTTCAGCAGTTTTAATATATTCACCTTATCTACAGTGAATTTTCACCACTCTCTTGCCCCTTGTCCAAGAAAAAATCAAACCTGTACCCATTAGGAATTACCTCCTTTGCCCACACATATATTCTCTCTCCCATCTCCAACACGAAACAATCATGAATCTACTCTTCCTGTGTGGGTTTCCTATTCACATCTCACGTATATGAACTCATATAATATGCACCGAGTCTTATGTTCATTCAGTGGTAACCCTTTAAAGGAACTGCCAGACTGTTGTGGAGAGCTGCTGTACCATCTTGCACGTGCATCACCAGAGTATAAGAGTTCTAGTTTCTTTACACAGCACCAGAACACTTTGTTGTTTGTCTCCTTCAGCCTTTCTGGTCCTGGCCTTGCACCCAGAGTCCCAACACTGTTGAATAAGTACTCTGTGCTGAGCAACATTCCTCTCCCTCATCTTTTTTATGATCGCCGGCCTCTGGATAAATCTGTATTTTGTTGTGATTTTGATTTCCCTAATGGTATCTTTTGATATGCCTTTGGACCATTCGTATATCTTCAGAGAAATGGCTACTGGAATCCTCTACCCGCTCTCAGTTAGATTTGTCTGTTTTTGATCTGTGGGAGCCCATGTTTCATTTGAATGGTTTTTCGAATGGTTTTGTTAACTCAGTACGTTGTCTCTTTTTTGGATGTTGTGCTTTGCAGTACAAAAGTTTTAACATTTATTTCCGACTTACTTATATGCTTCAGTTGCTTGTGTTTTTGTTGCCATATGTTAAAAAGTCACTGACTAGTCTGACGTCCCAAGATTTACTGCACTTGTATTTTCTTCTGAGTTTCAGCTCTTCAGTTTCAGTCTCTGGTCCATGTTTTGCATGTGATATGAGGTAGAGGCTTGCCTTCATTCTTTTCTCTGTGATTCTCTAGTTTTCCCAGTACTTTTTTTTTTTTAAGTCCCTTCTTTCTCCATTGAAAATATCTTGGCAGTCTGAACAAAGACCATAAAACTGGAGATTTATTTCTGGACTCTCAGTTCTGGCCCATTGATAAGTTCTATTGTTACACCATTACTACATTGCCTTCATTATTTTAGTGTTAGATTAATCTTTAAAATTGAGAGGTATGATTAGTATAGTCTTTTCCTTCGTTTTAAAGATCGAGTCTTAAGTTCTTATGATTTCTAAGCAAAGTTTATTCTATAGAAATTCCTTCTTAATTCCTACAGAGAAACTGTTGGGATTTTGATAACGATTAATTAAAATTAACATTAATTTTAATAGTTTTAAAGTAGATTCCTTAGGATTTTCTGTGGATAAAATTAAGGTTTCTGCCAGTTGATAGAGCTTTACTGTATTACTTTTCATCTCGATACCTTGCATTTCACTTTCCTGATGAATAGCCAAGCTAGTATTGGTGCTAACCAAGAGGAGTGGAGGTCCTTACCTTGTTTCTGATCTCAGGGAAATTGTTCAGAGTCTTCCATCAGATAGAAGCTGTGCAGTTATTTTGGGTCTTTTAGCATTTTTTCCATCATACTAATTCCTGTTAACGATTTCTTCTCTCATGCCCCCACAACGTTATGGTTTTAATATTTATGCACTGATAAAGATGGCAATATCCATGAGTTATTTCAAAGGAAAAAAGAAACTTAGTAGGAAAAAATCTTATAAAAATATTAATATTTTAAAAGAGCATAACACTGGGCCTCATTTTATTTACATGTGAAGATTTCCTGTCCTTTTTTTTCCCTTCTCTATCATACACAAAGTAGAGGATATGAATAGAGCTCACTTTCTACCTGATTTTTAAAATATATTATTGTTTTGAATATTAAAGTTATTTATTTCAGATAATTGTTTTTTAGTATGATTATGGCTCTACAAATTATTTTTTTCTTACGGCACTTTAGAAATGTCAACTGGTTATTTTAAATGATCATTTATATATGATCAGTACTTTTTTTGACAGTGTTCCTCCTGGTTTGCTTTGGAGAGGTTGTGGTTTTGGACATAAACATTTTAAGTGTTTAGTAAACATCTGCATTAATCTTCAAGCAATGCAGAAATGCTAAGATCGTCTCATAGGACATTTTAAAAGCTTTGCACACATAGTGTAATAGAAAGTCCTAAAGAAATCAGTGTTACAAAATTTCACATCCATGTACCTGGGACACCAAAGGGGTTTGTTTTAATTTTCAACAATAAAAGTCGTCTATGACACTCTTAAACTGCAATCTTAGACATAATTCTGCAACATGCTTTCTTGATCTAAGGTCACAACTGTGGTGTCTATAATGTGAGGTTAATGTCACTGCTTGTTAGAAAATGTGGTTTTAGGAAACATTTGATCCTGTGGCTTGATACATCTTCGTGACTAATTTTTAGGGTATGCTTATTTGAAGGAAATTACCATAGGACACCACCTAAGGACCCATGCTCTACAAAGGACAGTACTCCCCATCTAATACAGAGAAGTAATAATTTGTTAAATTATGTAATGAAACACATCATGTGTATTGTCTAATTCCAAGCACACTGGTATCGTTTGCCCTCTTTTGCTTTGCTTTGCTTTGCTTTGCTTGAGATGGGCTCTGGCTGTGTAGCTCAGACTGGCCATGAACTTTTCTTCTCATCTTAGCATTCTAAGTGCTGGAATTACAGATATTTACTAACACCCAGTGGTAGTCATACCTCTTGCAAAAGGTATTAACCGTTCTGTCACTTCTACATGTGGCCACAAAGTCTTAAGTTCCAGGACAAAAAAAAAGGAAAGATCTTTAATGGGATTTTAAAAGCCTTACCACGTGCAAGACCTGCTAATAGTCAGCCCTGAACTCAGAATGGCCAGAGTAGGACACCTGAGTTCTGCTGGAGAAGGACAGACTGGACAGTAAGAAACAAAGGCAAATGTCACACTTTTAAGTAGATTCTATCTCTTTCCCCAACTTCCACTTTTTAAAAAATTCTACTTGAACATTTTTTTTTCTTTTTATGGAAGGTTGGATCCCTTACTCCCTTCCATTGTGATATTTACTGGATAATGGGTTTTTTGGTTTTTGTTTTTTCAAGTTAAAAAAAAAAATCAGTTCTTCAAGATGGACCTTTTTTCCTTACTGTGAAGACACCAATTTTCCTTGCTGGAGAACTTCTCTGGCCTTGATTATTTTTTAATTTAGTGAAGGCACCATTTCCCTTGAAGAAGAGGATCTGCAGTTTATTCTAATTGGAAAGATGCAAATGCTCCCTGACAGAGAAACCTCTGGAAGAAACATGACAGTTAAAAAACCCAGTCGTGAAGAATGAAAAGAAGGTAGTTCATCTTAAAGAAGCCACCTGCTTGAATTCTTGATGAGGAGAATAACTAAAATATCACCATCTAGAGAAAGAAGAGAGGGACTTGGGAAGTTTCGTGTTTTAAAACTTTGGAAAACGCCATGATGCTTGCTTCACTAGTTTTCAGAAGACTGAAAAGCCCTTGATGGACAGGAAAAAAATCTGTTGAAAAATCAAAATAACTTACTGATGAAGATAGTAAAAAAACCAAGCAACATGGTTTTCTTGGACTTCTAAATAGAACTAGTTCATAGATGTTCTTTCTTTTGAAATATAATCTTGGGGCATGAAACATTTCTCATGTCCATGTGTTGTCATGAATCTACCTCCCTACCTCACAGGGATGTTGTGAGGCAAATTTTAAATGTTCCCAAGAAATGTCTGTAAACAGTAATTCATGCCTATCTCCATGTTGATAGTTTCTTTCTGTTTATTTCAAAATTTAAGTGCTTTATTATATCTATGAATGAATATTAGGTAACATTTTTAAATGGAGGATAATGGCATTATATTTGCTTCATTAATGAGCACCCTTGTATAAAGATTTTGGCTGCATGAGATGTTAAATTGATTCTTTTACAAATGAGCTTTTATACAATAATAATAAAAGCTATAGTAAAAATATCTAGGCTCCCCTTTTATTTAGTTGATATTACTATAAGTAAAGATTTGATGAATACTTTATAATATATGGAAAGAAAATTTGTATATTAAAATGGGAAATCAAAAAGTGAATTGAAAAATTCAGTCTTATACTCTGATATTTGTAAACAAATAAAATTATTTTCTATATGATTATATTGTTGAAATATTTATTTTATGAATTCACCTATGTGCTGTTATAAAAAGAAAACAAACATAGCTCTAGAGCAGAGATTTTAAACCTATGGGTCATGACCCCTTTAGGGGTCAAATGACCCTTTGACAGGGGTTGCCTAAGATCATCAGAAAACAGATATTCACATTAAGATTCATAGCAGTAGCAAAATTGCAGTTATGAAATAGCAACAAAAATCATTTTATGTTTGGGGGTCAACCACAACATGAGGGACTGAATTAAAGAGTCGCAGCCTTAGGAAGGCTGAGAGCCACTGCTCCAGGGGAGTGTTGACCGCGGTGGTCTTGCTGTTTGGTTGGTTTTGCATTGCTGGGGAGGTGGAACCCAGGTCCCATGTGTGTCCCAGGCAGGCTCTCTTTAACACTTAGTCCATGGTACCTTTTGGTAAGCTTTGTAAGCCTCACTAGAGCCTACTGCCCACTGTCCTATAGTGCTATCATAGGTCACTCAAAGGAGAGCCCTGCGTAGGGATGGGAATTATGGAAGGGACCTTTCTTTTGCTCACTCAGTTTAGTAAAAGAATTACTTCAGTTTCCCTCCCTCCTGTTCCATTCTCTCCCCTATCCCGGTGTGTATGTGCACGCGTGCATGTGTGTGTTTGTTTGCTTTTGTTTTTGGAGTGCTAAGAATCAAACCTAGCATCTTTACAAGTTAAACAAGCTTGCTACCAGTGACCTTTATCCACAGCCTGATTACTTATTTAATAGTTTTATGATCTGCAGTCATTTAAACATTTTATGTATATCTACTGATCTAAGTAGCAGAAAGTTGTCCATAGTGTAGTTTTTCATATCCATTTTAATATACACATTTGAATAGTACAACAAGCATATTTTGGGAATTTTGCTCTCTTGATAAAATTATGAAAACAGTGAGCTAGGTAGTGAATTTGAGAACAATCATGAAGTCACTGATAACACTTTATGTATAAGACTTAATAAAATAAAGCTTCTCAAAGTTAATCTTGAACCTCACTTTTTATATATCAAAAATGTAATCTTAATTTTAAGAGCTCAGTTATTGCTTTAAATACTTACTAAAAAAAGCACTCCCCCATAATAATCTAATAAGATATATGCTTGCTTTTCTAGTTGATGTATTATAGAAATAAGTGTTAAACTTAGTGAATGTGCTTCAGAAATAATGGAGGCATACAATAGCACCTTAATAGTACTTTGTGTGTAATTTTTCTAATGTTTAAAGTGGTGCTTCTACCAGTTTTATTACATGAATAATATATAGGATGCATTTTGAACCTAATTTAATTCAGGAAGGAGTTAATTTCTTGGGAAAATATGGATTCAGATTGAAGACCCTTGATTTTGGAATATGATTTTGGAATGTGAAATACTTTAAAATCTGAACCCTTTTTTCAAGTACCATGATGATGCCACAGATGGACAACTATCTGCCCATGTGCGGTAGCTCATAGTCAACATTCAGGCAGACCAGCAATATTGTATAAAGTCTTCTTCAGACTATATGTGTAGGATATACATAAAGCATTTTAGATAGAGGATACTTTAATCTGTAATGTAATGATTTTGTCATCATTTTGCTTTCAAAAAAAATACAGAATTTTCTTAACCAACTCAAAAATGTAGGGATCGGACTTAGGTTCTTCTGGCTCAGCCACCACAACTGTTAAGCAAATGACTTTGTCTCTCTGAGTGACAGTTTTCATCTGTTTGGTAGAAAAGAATGGTTAAGATGTGATTTCTAAGTAAGCTTGACTCCTTTATCTTAGTAGGACCCTCTGCCTTTAGTCATGAAATAAGTGATACATCCTCTGTCTTCTGTGGCTGTGCCTGAGAGTCAGTTCTGACTTTATAATTGCTAAGACATGGTAATGTTACTGTGCTATATAAAGAGACATTACGAACAGCGGATTAGCTAGCTCTGCCTTTAAATATAACATTACGAAAAAGTAGTCTTCTATGCTTGGGCACAGTATGCATACATAATTGAAATTATTTAAATTCCTCCCAGATGGTGCTACAGATTCAAAATGTATAATATATCAATTACTATTCAACAATAGACTCATGTAAAGTTAGAGCACTGGCCTAAGATACGGGATTAATTCATAAGCTGTTAGAATGGGTTATTCTAATGAGATGAGTTTCAGAAACATATTGCTATCTGGTAACTAGACTTAAAGATCGAAGCAGGTTGATAAAAAGCTTATAGGTTGAATCAAATCTCTTATACTTGTACATTTGGCGTTTAACGGTGTTAATAATAATTAGTTAGAACTTCACTGAAGTCCTAAATAGATGGCTTCAGTCCTAAGTACAAGTGTGGGCGTGCATACACACAAGGAAATAAATAAATGGCAAGCTAAAAATAAATTTGCTCTATAAAGTGGCTTTCTTAGCATCATTGTATCAACCTATGGAAAAATGACGGCATCAGACAAGCAAGCTCTCTTTGGGCAAGCAGGGTGTAAGCCTTTAATGTTTGATAGACTAGTGTATCTGGGAAAGTATTATAGGCATCTAGTAAACTAAGGAATGCTAATTGATAATTTACATGTGAGTCACGACTCCCCGCCCAGCACAAGTTCTAGACTGTTTTATAAAAATAAAGCATTTACACGACGGCCAACAGAGATAACTCTTGCATTTAATTCACTGAAATTCAGTAATATTAAATGAAATATCATCTTCGGTTTGTTTGTTTGTTTCTTCCAGGGGATATATTTTGTAATGATTAATTTATTTATGAATGTTAGTTCGAAAGTCTGAATACCAAATTGTATACAGTATCCTTAGTTCTTTTAAAGACTAAGTGGGGTATTTAGAAGTGTACCCATTAAAGAGTAGTCAGGTTTATATTTATCCTATGTTTTTATCCATTTTTATTTTGCCTGTCTCATGAGAAATAGAACAGACACAATTAGTCATTTTCTCAGAGGAAAAAAAACAAATAAAGGAATATTAGGGGTCTAACAATACTCTTTTTATTCCTAGAAATTTTCATACATATATACAATATTTCTTGGTCATATCCACCAACCCCCCCCCCCCACCAAGGACCTCCTTCCTAATACATACTCCTCCTCCTACTTTTTTTTTTTCTTTACAGCCCACTGAGTCCAGTTCATGAGGTCTCCGTGAGTGTAGGAGCATCCATAGGAACATCGGCAGCCTACCAGCAGCCACACCCAGGTTAAGGAACTTTTCCAAATGTGTAGGAACCAGAGTTAGAACTTGACTAATCCTTTATGTCTCTGCTTAGTCTTTTCTGTAATCTGTTATGAAGAAATTGTCTCTAAACTTAAAAAATAACAACAGAATTTTGTCATTATTTCTTACAAAAATAGGTTAGGATTTTAGGATGCCTAAAAAGTGTGGTTGAAACACACTGAGTATTGAGTATGTAGCATTTAATCTCTTGAGGGCATAATGTGCGTTTAGGTTAAGCCATGTGGTCATGTTCATTTAACATTTTTATTTTATTCTTGACAATTAATGTATTCAGTCATGTTCACCTTCATCCCCTTCTAACCTCCCTAGTCTCTGGAGCCCTTCTTAATACTTTCTGTCCTACTTTCAGGGTTGGTTTGTTTTCCAATGACCTGCAGAATTTGCTAAATGTAGTTTGCATCTTGCATAGGTGTAGTGATATTTACTGGATCATGGGCAACTTACCAGTGGCTATACATACCCCTGAAGAAAAATAACCCCTCCTCCTTCCCTCAGCAGCCATTTGGTCCTCAGTTAAGGGTGGGGCCTCATGTGTCCTTTCCCCATCCATCCTGGGATGTTGGCAGACTTTGTTGTGTGCAAATAACCATAACTGCTGTTGAATTCATGCGGCAGTGGCCATGCCATGTCCAGGAGACGTTTCATATTACTCTCCCCACCTTCTTCTGTCTCTTAAATTGTTTTCTATCCCCTTCTTTGGCGTTCCTTGGCCCTTAGTGGAGGGGTGGTGAAGAGGCCCCATCTAGGGCTGAACACTCAGTGTCCCTCACTCTCTGCACCATAACCAAATACAAGTTCCTGCTCGACCAGTGCCCACTGCAAAAAACAAAACACAAAAAAACCACCTCTGACCAAGGTGGAGAGCAGCATTAATCGATAATGTATAAACAAATATTTTAAAGACAGTTTGACATCATGTTCATTTTATAATTGTAGTTGACATATGTCTTAGAGTCTAGGCACATGCACACGTTTACAGTCATAGTAGCTTATGATTATCTGTTAGCTTATATTTTCAAAGACTCATTAGAGGATCTTTGCTTCGATAATTTACATGTGTGTTGGCTACAGTAAAACGTCCTCATATATGTCTTTTTGTTCTGATTAGGTAATGTGGTGCTAAGACTACATGGTATATTTTCCAAGTAGCTAGCTGTCAGTCTTAGCTCTGCTTAGAGCTAAGCAGTGCATTTCTGAAATCTTCTTAGGATCAGCACACATTGCCACACATGTCCTAAGATTTCTGATTCGCATGTAAGCAGATTGCAGCCCAAGAGCATTCAGAGAGGCCTTGTAAGAGTTGAATCTTCCAACGTAGTTTCAAAGGTATTTTTCAAAATGAGCATGTTCAGAGGTTGGGGTACCTGAAAGGCACAGTTGTCTCTGTAGTATTTAATATATGTGTGCATATACATATATAATCACATGCACTGGAAATCATTTAGCAAGCTATGAGTACAGAGTCACCACCCTCACGCTTACATGGTCTACTCCTCATGAAGGTCCTAAGAACAAGCTCATCTGCCGTTTCAGATGTTCCATACATGATTCCTAGCTAATGAATGTTAAGATGCAGAAAGGCCTGCTCATGCTTGTCTTGGCCAGTGTATTATATGTGTAGGTTCAAGGTGGTTTTGGTCTCATCTTGAGATCATAGAAATGACATCTGGAAAGATGAAAGAAAGACTTGGAAGAAGTGAATATTTTTTTCCTCCTTAGCTTTAAGTGTAAAAGAATAGGAGGGAAGATGTGATTTTTTAGTTTTAAGTCCTCTTAAGTTTTCTGAGGACCATTGCCATGCTTGTTCATCCTTGAATGCACTGTCTGCTATGGTGTATGACACACTGTAGAGGCATAATAAACATTGTTGAATCAGGTGGCTGGTTGTTTCTTCTATATTAGACCTTTTTCCTTTGTTAAGGTAGGAATTCCTTGAGGATGGTGGAAACACCTGAAAAATAATAGAAAATACTATTGTAGTAACATTTGAGACATTGACTGCTTAAATTAAGTTTGTGAAATATATAAACTGGCAGGCTGGCTACTTAGTAATTACCAAAATGCAACATCCCATATCTCAGTAAAATAGAAAAGTAAAAGCCTTTCTGTGACCATGGTGCTCAAATGCATATTAAGTAGTTACAGTTATCTGAATTTTAAATACATTAGTTTTAATCCTTACAACATCAGTAGGAACTGCAGTTTGTAATAAGTAGTGTTGTTGCCACTTTACAGAAAGGCGAGCTTGTAGAACAGAGCGTGAGACATTTATCCAGAGTCATCCTGGAGATTGTGAACAGAAACTTCAGTTTCAGTCCATCGTTCATCTGAATTATAGATGTTGAGAAAATGTACTTGAAGGGATAAATGAATTCATTTTGCCTTTTGTTTTCAGGTACAGAATAATATAATTTGTTGAAGTAATAATTTTTATTTTCCTCTCATACTTGGTATTTTTTGTATTTACAAGTCTAGGTGTAAATCAGTGTACAACTTCACCCTGAATTACCATTATCAAAGTGTGAGGTAGGGAAGGGAGGAAGGAGAGGGAAAGAAAGGTAAAGGGAGGACAGGAAAGGAAGGTTGCTTAGCTGGCATAGTAAGTACTTTTCTCATGACTGTTAAAATAACTGAAAGAAGTGAAAGAAGGCACGCATTTGTTTTTACTCACCGTTTGAAAGGGTTCAGTGTGTTATGGCAGGGAAGGCATGGAATGCCAACAGTGGGGACCTAAGGCTGCTGGTCAGGAGTCAGAGAGAGCACACCCTGGTCACATCAGCCGGTCAGGAATCAGAGAGAGAGCGACCAGACTCAAAGCCTGGCACTCTCAAATCCTCAGTGTGCCCCTTCCCAGTGATCTGCTTTCTCCAGCTCTGCCCCACCTCTTAAAGGTTCCCAAAGCAGAAACACCAGCTGGAGGTCAACCATTCAAGACATGAGCCTGTGGGAAGCAGTGTGAGTTCAAACCATAACGTTCTACTCCTGGTACAGGGCCATCTCCTCATACAAAATGCATTCAGTTCAACTTGGGAAGCTTCTGTACCCACCCCTTTTTAAATTTATTTATTTTATTTCTTCAAGTTACATCTCAACACAATCCCCTCCCTACTCCCACCTCTGGTCCCACCCTCCCACCTTCTTCCCTCTCACCACCCCCATCTGCTTCCCTTTTTTTTTTCAAGTTTAAGATATATCTCTTTCCCCCCAACAGCTCCCCCTTTCAGTCCAACAAATGGCTCTTTCTCTTACAATAACAAATACAATACAAAACAACAAAAATAATTAGGCCACAATTATGAGAATTATAAGGCTTAACATACATTCCCAATGATCAGTCCATACGTATTTGCCACCTGACTTTAACATTCTACTATCTAACCATCTCCATGAGTTTAAAATTCTATATCTAACTCAGCTTTCATACTAACTTGCATCTCCATCTTAAAAACATCTTCTTAGATCCAGAACACCCTCTTAATTCCTAAGCAACTCAAAATTTAGCTATGAAACTATAGCTATCTATTCTTCAACCACCTCAGAGACCTGAGAAGGATAAATATATCTGATTTTATAGGAAGTACAGGGTCAGCAGCTCCCAAAACTAAGAAATGACATACAACTAGCTACCTGGACAGTTCCCATTTTCTCTCCATACATTACAGCATCAATCTTCAGCCATTTGGCCCTGTTTCTCTGACAGACATTGATTATGGAGCAGGAATTATGAAGGACTTGCCTACCCTGTCTTGGCAGAGCTAGGCTGTCGACTTACCTGCTTCCAAGTTTTGTCCTTTTTGGACAGCAGTCTGTCTACAGTTGAAGCAAGGGATTTTTCTTGCCAAGTGACAGGCTTGCCACTAATTCAACCATCTTCAGTTGGAGATTCTTCGATGCTCACCTTCTACTTGGAGTAGAATAGGGGGTGACTTCTGTGCTCTTACTGTTCCAACACAGTGCAAAAGTCTACACTCTCTGCTGAGACTAAAGGCAAACTCTTAGCTGTGAGCCCCTGTTTTAAAAAAAGGAATTTTACCCGCTAGGAAGATACAGTGGCGCAGAGTAAACATTCATACTCTAAAAAGGAAGAATGGGACATAACAGGAAGGTTCAAAACCAGCAGGACAAACACAAAACCCTGCAGCTCCTGGTCAGACATGTGCAGCTTCTGGTAGTGGCATCTTGGTTTGCAACAGGCCTTGCAGCATGTTCTTTCCTTCTGAGATGCAGATCTTAAATGTAGATACTAACTCAACCAAACTTCTTAGGTATCTCACATCCTCATATAAAACTCAGAAGCTAGCTGGGCGGTGGTGGCGCACGCCTTTAATCCCAGCACTTGGGAGGCAGAGGCAGGCGGATCTTTGCGAGTTCGAGGCCAGCCTGGTCTACAAAGCGAGTCCAGGACAGCCAGAGCTGTTAAACAGAGAAACCCTGTCTCAAAAAAACCAAAAAAAAAAAAAAAAACTCAGAAGCTAAATTACATAAATGCGCAATTTTTGTCAAATTTGTCAGAAAATTCTATGTTGCTAAAACTTTGTGAAGAAAAGGCACTTCTGATTGTATTAAGCTCTGAATACCAATTAGCACTGCTAAGGTCTTCTGTGGATATACTGTAAGTAGTATCAGTAAGTGTGATCATTTAGATTTCTCTTCTTGTACTTCTTTATTCGCTTTTATACAATGTATCTGAAGATACAGTTTTGCTCTGCAAAGATAAATGCTTTCGTGGGGTGGGAGTAGAATTCAGTGGCAGAGCACCTGCCCAACACGCGAGTCCCTGGGTTCACTCCCAGCAAACTTAAGATTCACGGCTTTAAAGTACATGATTCTTAAAGAAACAGCATGGCAGCTAGACTTCTAGATCTATATTTATCTAGTTTCACCTAAAACTTTTCTATAAGTCAGTAATAATTACAGAGATACAATTTATCTGACTGAAAAATAACTCATCAGTTATCACAAGTACAGGCAATAAGGCATTATTCCATCAAGCTGTTTATATGGGTGAATATAATGTGACAGAAGCTTCTCACAGGCTTGGAATATGGGTTTTGGGGGTTGCTTTTTGAAAGATGTTAGAACTAAGTACACCTCTGAGTCTGTGTTTAATAGTAAGCTCCTAGTTTTACCCCAGCCCTCATTTGTTCATAGCAGCCTAAGAGTATTAATAGAAGCAAAATAGTACTGCGGGCAGTGTGCATTCACACGTATTGTGAAACTGTCTCGTTCTGGGTAAATGTCTGTATAATATGCAGCCCACTTCCACAATGCAAAGTCTCCATACTATTCAAGAATTTCATCCTGGGGGCAGGAGAATAGCTCAGGTTAAAAGCACTGACTGCTCTTCCAAAGGATCCAGGTTCAATTCCCTGCACCCACATGGCAGCTCATAACAGTCTGTAACTCCAGTGTCTAAGGGACGCAGCGCCCTCTTCTGGCCTTCTGGGCAACAGGTACACAGACATACATGCAGGCAAAATACCCGTACACAAAAGTTAATTACAAAAGAAAAAAGAATTCCACCCCTAATATTTTTACTTTTGACTGGCATATTCTGGTCTTGCTAATTTTTGCTAATCCATATTCTGAACTCATTGGAAAGTAGTTTTGTTTTTGGATGACTTCTGCATGGCATTCATTCTGAGCACCCTGTCATGTGACTGCACACGCCCAATTATAGATTATTTTTTAGGCAGTGAAACAGAGGGAACATGGGAAAGAGAAAGAAATTGTAAAGTGGGCACCTAGTGCAAGTTGTAGTCCTTCAGTCCATCTGGACGTTAGCTCTCCTCAGCCTTTGCCTGTGGGTCGTCTGGGTTAGCTCACATTCATACTAATGAGATTTACTTGTGATGTGATGATGTCACATGAAAAAGCCTTTCATAAGGTAAGCATGGTGACGCACACCTTCATTCTGAGCAGAGTATGTGGATCTCTGATGAGTTTGAGACCAGTCTGTTCTACATAGGAGTGTCAGGTCAGCCAGACACAGTGAGGCTGTGTCTCAAAAAGAGACAAACAAAAGAAGTGTTTTCAAAAGTTATAGATTACTAAGAGGATTGTTTAGATCAAGGAAGATGTTTCCTATGATGTGTGTGCTCAAGTTTGTCACTGTTACTGGAAGAACAACAAAGAACATTTTCTCTAGCCCGTTTCAGTTTATCATTGTCTCGAAGCTGAAATATTGGCTCTTGCTGAACTAAGTTGAGGGTGGAACCAGTGTGACTCCATCAATCTTGGCCAGTAAAATGGGCTTTCTGGGTTATAGAGGCTGTTGCCACTGTCTGGGCTGACCAAGGAGGCTTTGAACTTTAAACACATGGAGATGGTTAGATAGTAGAATGTTAAAGTCAGGTGCCAAATACATATGGACTGGACATTGGGAATGTATGCTAAGCCATATAACTCTTATAATTGTGGCCTATTTATTTCTGTTGTTTTGTATTGTATTTATAGTTATAAGAAAAAGAACCATTTTTTGGGCTGAAAAGGAGAGCTGTTGGGGGGAAAAATAAATACCTTAAACTAAAAAAAAAA
>CAJQZJ010033152.1:3785721-3832048 GCA_907164525.1 Lophiomys imhausi
TGGAGGGGGGGAGTAGGGAGGGGATTGTGATTGAGATGTAACTTGAAGAAATAAAAAATAAATTATTAAAAAAAAAAAAAAGAAGATAAAACCCAAAAGCTCCCCTTGACAGTAGCAGTCTGGAAATGAAGGAAGCTATTCGTAATTCTATGTCATGTCCCCTTGAGGTCATTTGCATAGTGCCTTTGATCACTACCCTTATCTTTGCATATTATTTACATAGCTTAAATATGCACTAACAGTTGGAGGTAATGACTGTGCCTTAAATGACAACAGAAACAAATAAACACTTGTGCCATCACTGAAACATTAAATAGTTTTATCTTTTGATTATAGCATCTTCAAAAACAAAATTAAGCTGTAAATTTTTTCTGATTCTGAGTACCAAATAATGGCCATTAAAAATATTGATTACTGCTAGTCTCTAAAAGATGAAAAGTTTTCATGGCAAAATACTGAGAAACAAATCTTACTTTAAAATATCCATTTTCTTCCACCCAATTATAGCTTTGGCAAAATCTCTGTTAATGCTATCTTTTCACTTCTGCCAGGACTTAGAGTGATTTCTGCTTTTCATGTTTTCCTCCAACAATAATTCTTAATGGCACAACATGTAGTTTTTACCTTGAATTTTTCTTACGTGACCATCATTGGAAGGAAATGTATTTTCAAGTCCTTTGAAAGCTAAACCAGTATATAGTTAAAATATTTATCTTGAACAGGCTATGATTATAATTTTATAATCTAGCAAATGAGAGAACAGGCTTGAATTTAGTTGGCTTCATTGTATAAGTTAGATATTCAGGCTGGAGAGATGGCTTGGGGGTTAAGAGCACTGGCTGTTTTTCCAAAGGACCCAGGTTCAATTCCCAGCACCCACATGGCAGTTCATAAGTATCTGTAACTCCTGTTCCAGGAGATCTGACACCCTCACACACATATGCATGTAGGAAAAACATCAATGTACAGAAAATAAAAATAAATAATTTTTAAAAAGATAGATATTCATATGGCTTGAAAGAAGCATCATTTGATGAGGGCTAATATTAGTAATTTATAAAGAACTCAAGAAATTAAACACCAAGAAACCAAATAATCCAATCAAAAAATGAGGAATAGAGCTAAACTGAGAATCTCAGACCTGTCAGAATGGCTAAGATCAAAAACTGAAATGACAGCACATGCTGGCGAGGTTGTAAAAGAAAGGGGAACACTCCTCCATTGCTGGTGGAAGTGTAAGCTTGTACAACCACTATGGACATCAGTCTGGCCATATCTTAGAAAACTTGGAATAGTTCTACCTCAAGACCCAGCCATACCACTTCTGGGTATACATCCAAATGATTCCTCACCAAATCACAAGGACATTTCCTCATCTATGTTCATAGCAGCCTTATTTGTAATAGCTAGAAACTGGAAACAACCCAGATGTCCCTCAAGCAATGAATGGATTAAAAAACTGTGGTACATCTACACAATGGAATACAACTCAGCCATCAGAAACAAGGAAATCATGCAGTTTGCAGCCAAATGGATGGAACTAGAGAAGCTCATCCTGAGTGAGCTAACCCAGACTCAGAAGGATGCACACGGCATCTATTCACTTATAATTGGATTTTAGCTATGTAATACAGAATAACTATCTTACAACCAACACACCAAAAGGAACAGGAACATAGACCTTGTTACCTGTTGGTGGTAACAGGACACTCTGGCCTAATACAGCTGCCATATAGGCCCCCAGTGCAAGAGGAAGCTCTTAGCCCTCATATGACTGTTGAACTGAGGGGGGCTGATATATATATAGGGGCAACCCACTCCGGAGGAGTTGGATAAGTGGGAGAGAGGGGGAGAGGGTGGGAATGTGGGACCTGGAAGGGTGGAGAAGGGGACTGTGATAGAGATGTAACTTGAAGTAATAAATAAACATTTAAAAAATAAAATAAAAAATAAGGCTGATGTCATGAAGGCCTCCTCAGTAGGGAATTCTGGAGAAAGGTTTCTAGAGAAAGCTCTCAATAAATGGTTACTTGTTTTTTGTTGTTGTTTGTCTTTTTTTTCAAAAGGGAAATCAACATAAACACTGGCTTGTATTAATGTGATAGATCTGCATTTCGTAGTATCAGCTTGGGCCAGATCGTATTTAGTTTTCTCTACAAGTTACCAATGACTACTGAGATGCCCTCTTTTGGATGGCCTCTCAGTCCTCTAAATTTACTGAGAGGAAAACTATTTATACATTAAAGAATTCAAAATACCTATTCAATAATTGGGTCTTTTACAAGTAAGCATAATTGAGAAGGAATTTAGTGTCCACATCTGGTTCCTTACAGAAAATAGGCTGTGGTAAATTTTCAGTAGGAATTTCTGTGGGTTTTATTACCTGTTATTAGGGGACAGCAGTGAGACTGGAAAGTGCCCATGAAGTTGGGATGCCCTGTGGTCCTTCAGCTGTCTTCTCTCCTCAGCAACAACTACCACAGGACAGAAAACAGCAACGGCAGGCCAGGCAAGAAGTGTGCAGGTAGAGCTCACATCTGTTATCCATGTCTCAAGTAAGACATACTCATCTATGTAGAAACATTGTTTACACTGCAGAGCACAATTATGGGATCCGGGACATTTCTGAGAGCCACCGTGACTCCATGTTAGTGAATAAAAATGGAGCAAGAACTAGATTTTTTTTTCAAGATGGGTTTCTCTGTACACCAGGCTACCCTTGAACTCACTAGATTCACCTGCCTCTGCCTCCTGGGTGCTGGGATTAAAGGCGTGGGCCACCACAACTGGCAATTACAGACAACTGTGAACTGCCATGTGGGTGCTGGGATTTGAACCTGGGTCCTTTGGAAGAGCAGCCAGTGCTCTTAACCACTGAACCATCTCTCCAGCCTAAGAACTAGATTTTTTTTTTTTTGGTCCTATGCAAAAATCTAATGGGAAGCTATGTGAATGTTTTATAAGCTAAACAATGAAATTCAGATTCAGGTTTCACTGTGTCTCCCTTTCACCATCAGAAGTGAGCCATAGGCAGCCCTCTAACAGAGACTTCTGTTTACTTATTTTCTTACTCCTGTATTGCTAAGTTTATTGAGATCTACACCAAAGGTTTAGATTTGTCATGAATAATATATGTACAGTACCATGGAAGTAAGCTTAAATCATTGAGTGAGTACCTGATGTTGATTTGAGTTAAATTACGTCTATTTCAGTCATTTATAGCACTGATCAAAAAGAGTCCCTTTAAAATACTTAACATTAAATCTTTATAGATTTTTTCTTGTCTCACTGAGATGCTTTTAAGATTCTTTATTGCTCACTCATATTGGGAAGCTCTAATACTCCATTTTTCATGAAGGCTGTGAAGGTAGTTACTAATACTCATTTGGCAGATGAAACGTAGCGAGGCTAAGTGATAACCCAAGACCCCATAACAAACTAATGTGGGAGCCGTCAACTCGAGTCCAAGGCTGTGCTTTTAACTACCTGTTTCAACAGTCAGTTCCTGCTTCATGTGTGTGTTCTTCACAGCTCAGAGGTATTTATAGGTGGGTAGAAAGGCCTTCTTGTACATTTGGAAGTAACTTCATTACTTTTATAACTTTCTTAAATCGGTGACATTTTACTTTCATTACAGGAGCTAAGTAAATTTTGTAGTTTAGTTGATTCATGAGATGCCTTTAATTATAAAACATATACTACATTTCACCAATGAAAATTATTATAGACTATAACTATGATAGTTCTTTTAGACAAAGACATTAATACAGGCTACTTTTGTTATTGTTTGGTTTATGTGCATGTACATGTTCATATATGTATGTATGTGGTGTGGGGGCACAATGCCCATGTGTGCTTATAGAGACCAAGCATCTATATTGTCTTCCTATTTAGTTTTCCAGCTACACTTTTGACAGGGTTCACTGAACCAGGAACTCGGCTAGCTAGACTGGCTGGCCAGTGAGCCCCCCTCAATATCCGCCTCTCCAGCTTAGGGATGACAGGTGGCACGGCTGTGCCCAACTTTTCACATTGCTGCTACAGATCCAAATTCAGGTCCTCGTGCCAAGCACTGAGCAATATCTGCAGCTCATACAGACAGGCTACTTTTCTACACACATGAGATACATTAACAGGTTTAAGGAGTTCTTTTGACTTCATCATGTCGAGAGTCCCACTCTTGATTCACTTCTTGATACTGCAGTTCATTTGTTTGTTTGTAGACAGCTTATTCTGTAACTCAAGCTGGCCTGGAGCTCACCCTGTAGTCCAGGCAGATTCAAACTTGTGGAAATCTTCCTGGCTCAGTTTTCTGAGTACTGGGATTGGGGCAGAGAAGCACAGGCTTAAGGCCCAGCCGGGGCTACATAGCAAGACCCTGACACCCCCACCCTGGGGTTGAGCCTGCAAAGAAGCATCCTGATTAATAACAGCAGGCTTTGAGTATTGAGGCAAGTCATAGGTTTGTATGTAGTAGGAAATTCCCTTTACATGTCAGGCTGTTTGCCTGTCAAACTCCAAAACTTACTCATGTACTTCCTTTTGCCAGATGTGTTATTTATAAAGATTACACTTCTTTTATTAAAGAGGAATTTTTGTTGGGTTTTTTTGTTTGTTTGTTTGTTTTTTAGATAGGGTTTCTCTGTATAACAGAGCTATCCTGGACTCACTTTGTAGACCAGGCTGGCCTCGAACTCACAGAGATCCTCTTGCCTCTGCCTCCCGAGTGCTGGAATTAAAGGGTGCACCACCACACCCGGCTCAGAAATAAGTTTCTTGTTGTTGTTTTTTGTTTTTTTTTTTTTTAAGAAACAAAAATGTACAGGCTTGGTCGTCCATGCCTTTATTCCCAACACTCTGGAGGCAGAGACAGCAGATCTCTGTAAATTAGAGGCCAGCCTGGTCTACAGAGTGAGTTTCAGGACTGCTGGCATATGAAGATAGACCTTGTATCAAAAAGGGGTGGGAAGGGGGAGAAAGGAAACAAAAAGTCAGTTCCTAAACTGTTGAATGTATCTTTTTGTTGTCTTTAAGTGGAACTAGCTTGGGGCCAATGGTTAATACAAAACAGCCCAGAAAGAACACATGCATATTTAGATCAGTCACTTCAGTTCTCCCCACTTAGGGTGGGAAGTGAAGAACCAGAGAGCAGGCGGACTTCAGATCAGACAGTGCTGTGTAGTGTTTCTACTTAAGGATTGGCTTCATTCTTGATATAGAAAAGCATATTAGGGGTGGGGGGAAAGCCTGTTTGTACCCTGTTATTAAAGATTTTGGAAAAGATGTAATACTTTTCTTAGTGCTAGGTTATTAACATGGTTATAGAGTACAGGCAAGGAGTGACCATTTTAGAGATTCCAATGATAGATCCGCAGCCCTGGAGGCCTGGGAGAAAGACAGCTGTCTTAGAGCGTTCAAATGATCATTCACATTGGTTTATTCAGAGATTCAGTATATACTGCTCATACTTCTGGCTCTCATTTTTTGAAGTGTTTTCTTCTTGGTTTCATATTACCTTAATACTTTAATGAAGCTTAATACTTTGCTCACAAAACTGACTTTAAATTAAGGGACCATAAATTTGAAATCCAGCTGAAGAAAACTTGGTGATGGTTTTGAAGTGTTCTGACTTCCTTGAAGATTTGAAGACAAGAGAAAACTAGCTGATATTTCTGAAGGGAAACTTTAGTGAACAACCAAATCATCCACAAGAATAAAGAGTTATTTTGCCTTATCCTAGCATTCAAACATGAGATCATTGGACAAATTTGCCTTCTTTTTGGGTAGTTACAGTATAACTTTCAAGACTGTTTCTGTAATAAAAGACCAAATCATTCCTAAGAACACCTGCAAAGTTTTTGTATTGGTGGAAATCAAACTTAGGGCCCTGCATATGCATATGCAAGGCAGGGAGCAGTCTCCCCAACATATTTTTTAAAGTATCTCTAAAATGTAAAACTCCAACTTAAATTACAGCATTAAAGCTAACCCAAAGATATCAATCAGTACTAAATATCAGCCTAATAGGGAGGAAACCAGTATCTTTGAATTGAAGATAAAGGAAAATACTTTTTTCCAACCAAAATTGGAAAGGATATTAAAACATTTGTATGTGTTAATATATTTAATATGACTCAGCAACTAAGAGCACTGAGTGCTCCTTAGAGGACCTGACTTGAGTCTAAGCACCCATACGGCAACTCATTGTAATTGTAGTTCCAGGGGATCCAGCACCTTTTCTGGCTTTGGGAGCTGGGTACAAATGGTGCACAGACATACATGTATCATACACATAAAACAATAAAAATAAAGAAGAAATGTGAAAACATAAAAACTTTGTACTGAACTGCTTCACTGTAGTACTTCGGGCTACTCAAGTCTTAGAACTACGTGTGTACTGTACGTAAAAGTATCTGATAGGAAATTTTCCTTCAATATTTATTTTCTTATTTTAGTATAATCAGCAATGTTTTGGAGGTCTGGAGAGTTAAAATAAAAGATTAATGCAAATCTCTTAGCTTGACTGTGTCAGATCTTAATACATTAGGGACTTAAGACATATTCACAGAAATATACAAGTATATTAAGAGACTTGATCCCTTCGACTTTTTCTATCCTATTTCTTTGACCTTCTCTTCAGTTTCTCACAACCCCATTTATTTCTTATCACCATCTCTGATGGCCCGTACACCTCCTTTTCTTATCCTGGAGCACTGCTGGTCTGCTTCCTAGTCACCCAGTCTCTTCCCATGCCAAGAAAACAGACATAAAAATGGAGTTCTGAGATAGTGAGCCAAGCCTAACAAAGTCTTTCCAGCTCCTCCAATTATTTGTCATCTTAAAGTCACAGAAAGAGCATAGAAAAGCTTGTAGAAAGCTTTTTATTGTATTTTTGGTAGTAAGATAACTTTATGAAAGGATCTACATACAATGGCATTCCCACTTTCTTTTTTTTTTTTTTTTTTTTTTTTGGTTTTTTGAGACAGGGTTTCTCTGTTTAACAGCTCTGGCTGTCCTGGACTCGCTTTGTAGACCAGGCTGGCCTCGAACTCACAGAGATCCGCCTGCCTCTGCCTCCCAAGTGCTGGGATTAAAGGCGTGCGCCACCATCACCCAGCATTCCCACTTTCTAACATACAAATTTACATATTTTGACAGTTTGTACACTTGTAAAGCTACACACAAGGTTAAAGTTTCTCTGTTCTAAAAAGTTCTCTGTGCTCTTTTATGGTCAACCCCCTTCTGTGATTTATTTTTCATTTTGCAAATCTGATTTACAATACTCCAGGCCCCTCCCAGGACAGGGTTTTTGTATTCCCTGGTCTTGATTATGTATGTGGAATATGAGTGGAGACTGCGGTATTTGCCTTTGGGGTGTGGCCTTTTTTGTGAACCATTCATCTGGGCTACAGTGCATTTCAGAATTTCTTCCATTCCATGCTCTTGTACACTTCCTTTTGTTGTTGCAGCCACCCACTGAAGGATATTGGGTTCCCTCCTACCTTTTGACTGCTGTGACTAACCCTGTTATGAGCCTTTATGTCTTAAAATACTTATTTCTTCGACCCTCTTTTACTAGTACAGTGGCACATTTTGTTAGGTAGTTTGATACTAATCTACATTCTTGTGGCCTCCTTTTTCTCCTTGTCTTTCAATTTGATTTCTAATAATATTGTACAGTTATGTCAAATTCCTTAAGCCTGTCAAAAACAAACATTCATTATCTCTTGTTATATTATTTTTACACTGTCACTTGATTTTTTATTGTAGTTTCCACTTCTCTACTGAAATTCACAATTTGATCAACCTTAGTGTCTCCTTTTCTGGTAAGGCCTCAGGGGGCCATTTGCTCTCCTTCTTAGTATCCTCTGTATCTCTGAGTAAGAGCCTATGAGTTGTTTTCTCTTTTGCTGGTGGCTTCATTTATTGTTCTTTGGTACGCTCTGTAACCTATTTAATGTTAAATACTGCATTAAAAACAGCAACCTGTGGAGGGATTTTAATCCAGCAACATGGCTACTCTGGTTAGAATATAGACATACCTTTAATCCGTCTGAGTGGAATACAGATATATCATTAATACACACCTTTAATCCCTAACAATGAAGGTATAGTTAATTTGTAGAAGGAAGCACCAATGTTTGAAAGGAATGTCTAATTGAGGGGCAGACAAAGTGACAGATCAGAAAAAGATTTGACAGAATGAGCCAGAAGAGATCCCCTTCACTCCCCACAAAAAGGACTTAGGAGTTTAGCCCAGAGGGACAAAGAGAGGAGGCAGTTTTACCAGGAATTTTACAGAGACAGTTTGAAGAGAGAACAAGCTAGACACAGGTAAAAACAGAACAAGCCAGAGAATGAGAAGGAGCCAGAAGATTAGAACATTGTTACAGTAAGTTTGAAGCCAAACAGAACAATTCAGAGAAGCTGAGAGAAGCCAGTTTGAATCAGTTAACTTGGAGAGGAGTTTGAGCCAGAACAGCTGAGTTGAACCAGCCAGCCAGAGTTCAGAAAGAGCTAGAAAGGGTGAGTTTATTCAGCAGGAAGTCTCAGAGGCTGAAAACATTCTAGGCGTAGACTAGATTGTATGGAGGCTAGAAGCTTCCAGGACTTGGCCTAGGTTAGCAGACAGAGGCAGTAAGTCTCCAAGACAACAATTACTTCAGACAAATAACAGTTACTTTTACAGTGACTTATAATAGTTGTCCCATTATCCATGGAGGAATTGGTTCCAGGACCCTTTGTCAATATCCAAATCTGTGGGTGCTCAAGTCCCTTATGTCAAGTCCAATAGTATTTGCATATATATCCTACTGTACACTTAACTCTAGATGAAGTAGACTGATATGCTATGTAAATAGTTAACACTTTGTTATTTAGGAAATTTATTATTTAGGAAACAATAATAAGGAAGAGCCTGTTTATGTTCAGAACAGACAAGGTAATTTTTTTCCTAATCTTTGTAGCCAGTGGTTGATTGAGTCCACAGATATGGGACTCACAGATATGGAAGGCCAGCTACTATATATTTCCTTCTATTCTTGGGCATAACTCTTGTTTTAGCTTAGGAGTTAAGTTCTACTCAGGGTTAAACTAGAATTTGGTTTTGTGTATACTTTCACCCACTTCTAGTATTATCTTGTGGTTAGGGTCAGTGCTGACCTTCTGGAGAGATTTTTCCCACAGTTGCAGATACCTTCATAGTTTTTGGGTTGCCTTATACTTTATGCCTTCCACAAGGGAAGTTGCTGTCAGCTTGATGGTAAGGACACAACTCCCTTCTAGGAGCAGGTGAATTCAGTCTTGTTTATTTGAGGGTCTTCTGTGGGAGTTTCTTCCCTTTCTGAGACTCATCAGGCCTCCTTGGTCTTCCTCTTTACTTCCAGTCTTAACTTATGCTGCTTCTGTAGAAGACTGTGGTAACGAATGTGCAGGAGGGTATGATGCCTCTTCCCGCGTGTGTGCTTCCAGAGCTTTAGAAGTGCTTTTTTTTGTGGGGTGGGGTGTTACTGAACTTTTTAAATTTATTAGTAACTATATTTACTTATAACAGATATAAACACTTTCTTAACTATTAACCCTATAAATTCCTCCAACCCCTATGAATGACTTCAACCCTTATTACCTACCCACTAAATCTATTGATAACTATTACAACTATTTTCATAACCTTTTAGAAGGATACAGTCTCTGGGGCAGGTCCTCGGTCGTCAGGAACACAGTCTCTGGGGTAGACCCTTTAATGCACTTAGCAGTCTTTCTTCTGGAATATCTCAGACGTAGATCCATCAGGGTAAATTGGCTATGGCAGTCTCACCTTAAATAAGGCTTGAGGCTTTCTTCTCTCTGGGAGACCTCAGCCATCTGTAGGCCAACTTATTTCCTTTTTTATCAGCAACTCTGCCCCTCTGCCGCAGTCTTTAAAGCTGGCCACAGTTCCGTTTAGGCCACTGTTCAGACAGGTCAAACCCCTCTGGGCAAAAGCTGAGCCACAGGGTTTAGTCCTTGGCCTTTTGCTGTCTTGCTGAGGCTTTCTCTGCTCACCAGCTTCTTTCTGCCTCAGGAAGATCTGGCCGTCATTCCACCAGCACTTTCTCCATCAAACATACAAACTACTCGTTGTAATTTCTAGTGTGAGGACTCGCTAGCATCTGCCCCCTTGGCTACATCCACTTGTCCTTAAATAGGATCTCTCCTTGTTCCACCTGTTTCTGTTTAATTTGGGCTCCACCCACCCAGCATCTGAAAAAAGTGCCAGGACAAATACCTTGTTTTTAGTCGTTATGTCTTTCCTGTTTCACTTGTCTTCAACCTAGTTTTTTAGTCCATTAAGTCTTTCCTGTTTCCTTGTTTTTAGTCCATTAAGTCTTTCCTGTTTCCTTGTTTTTAGTCCATTAAGTCTTTCCTGTTTCACCTGGTTTCAACCTTGTTTTTTAGTCCATTAGCTGATAAGCTCATTGGTCACAGCCAAGTTGATCTTCATGCCCCGAGTTAAGAGACTGTATCAGAAATCCCTAGATATTTACTAAATCTAATTTATATTAATCTAACTCCCTACAGGTGGGGTTTGAGACAGGGTTTATCTATATAACCCTAACTGTCCTGGAACTCACTCTGTAGACCAGGCTGGCCCTGACCTCAGAGATCTGCCTGCCTCTGCCTCCTGAGTGCTGGGATTAAAGGCGTGTGCCGCTGCCACCACCTGGCTAGAAATGCTTTTTAATATCTTTCTTGCTCATAAACACGTAATATACCATACGTGAAATCACATAATTACTATGTTGACATAGAGAATAAATAGTTTACTTGGATTTAACCATAGTATACTGGACATTTGGGGTTGTATCTTAAACTTGAGCCTCCTTGAGTCTAAACAACCTGAAAATTTGAAGATCCTGGATGTCGTGGCTAATTTTATGCCAACTTGACAAAAGCTAGAGTCTTCTGAAAGGTGGAACCTCAATTGAGAAAATTCCTCCTTAAGATCCAGCTGTCAGGCATTTTCTTAATTAGTGATTGATAGGGGAGAGAGGACCCACTCCATTGTGGTTGGATCTGCCCCTGGGCCTGTGGTCCTGGGTTCTATAGGAAAGCAGGCTGAGCAGGCGATGGGGAACAAGCCAGTAAGCAGCACCCTCCATGGCCTCTGCATCAGCTCCTGCCTCCAGGTTCCTGCCCTGCTGAGTTCCTTCAGTGGTGGACTAGATTGTGGAAGTGTAAACCGAATAAGCCCTTTCCTCCCCAACTTGCTTTTGATCGTGGTGTTTCATTGAAGCAATAGAAACCCTAAGTAAGACAGTGCAAAAAACTAAGACAACTATAAAATCTTAGGGTAACTTAGAAAATGTTCCTGACCTACTTTAAATGTATACTTAGATGGCCATATCTTTTCCAATGAGTACATGGGTCATATGAATTAGGTTCACCCTAAGGATCTCACTTAAACCCTACTTCTCTAAAACCTCTCTCTAAATACAGTTGTGCTGCTGTGATTCTCTAAGAGTTAGGACTCAATATATGAATTTAGGTTGTGGGGATACCATTGAACCTGTAACAAAACACTAAAAACCTATTTCAGATTAGAGTCCCTGCAGGATGACAGTCCAGTAGAGCCCTCTGCTGCTAACCACTAGTCATGTGCAGTTCATGGCCACTGACTGACTGTGTGAAGTATACCTGCTGAGACTGAAAAGTGTATTTGTAACTTCTTAAATGTTGAGTAATTTAAATAGCCACATGGGGCTGGTGGCTAACATTTGAACAATGCGTGACCGACTTCTTTATTTAACATATACAGACTGGAGGATCAAGGTAGTTAAGAGATGAGTCCAGTATCATAGACATAATTGAAATTAATGGGCATACCAAATTTTTAATGGTTTTTCTACCGATAGAATATAAAAGAAAACTGAGAAAAATAGCATATTAAAATGCCCCCATTCTTTCTCTATAAAGATGGTGTGGTTCATCTTTAGAATGGTATTGGTTTTCAACAAGTAGACTTTAGAAATGAAATAAGTCTTTTTTTTTTTTTTTGGTTTTTTTCGAGACAGGGTTTCTCTGTTTAACAGCTCTGGCTGTCCTGGACTCGCTTTGTAGACCAGGCTGGCCTCGAACTCGCAAAGATCCGCCTGCCTCTGCCTCCCAAGTGCTGGGATTAAAGGCGTGCGCCACCACCGCCCGGCTATGAAATAAGTCTTTAAGGTAATTTTCATTTTAAATTTTAAATAGGTTTGATATTTGCTTATAGCACATTTTTAAGTTAGTTCAATAAGATTTCAATTTTCCTATTGAAGAGTCCATTTAAATGAAACACTTCTGGGGAAAAACTGGTAGGTGGTTTTAATTAAAAACTAACCCACTTAGAGTAGGTGAATAGTTATTTTTTTTCTCAGTAAACCTAAATCTAAAATGTCATTCCACAGAGGAAGGATTTGAAAAGTTTCTTTTTGAGAATAAAAATACTTTGCTGAATTGACAGCGTCATATATTGCTTCACTCTGTCGTTTAATGTTTTGATGAGATGCTGTTAACTGGTAGACTTTAGGAACAATTAAAACTAATTTTAGATTTACAGGAAAGTTATAAAATCGCAGTGTCTCGTATACCCTTTACCAGGCTTCCTCAGTCAGTGTCTTTCGTGATTGTAATATAATGATCAAGCTTCAGGGATCAGCACTGTTGCAACAGTACCAACTAGGTCTTTGCTTCTCACTAATGATCCTTTTCTTTTTTGTTTCTTTGGCAGCGCTGGGGATCGAACCCAGGGCCTCTCTCACGCCAGGCAAGTGCCTTACCTACAACCCGCAAAACCGCTCCTTTTCTGTCTGGGGAACCTACCCGAGGATTCTACAGTATATTTCTCCTCTGCTCTGATTGTCAATCTTTTTTCATATTCTTAAAGTATTTTGATCAATTGTTATATCAAGAATGTGCTTAAATTTGGGGTTATCTGGGGATTTTTAAAATTTTAATTAACATTTTGAGTTTGGTTTTCCTAAGTCTGTCATTGGAAATGATCTGTTGTCCCTCTCTGTCCTTTCAGGAGGTTATAATGTGGGTGTCTCTTAAACTTAAACTGGCATTAAGCTTTAGAAATTTTGATGATGGAAACTGCCTTTTTTGATATATTACTATATCAAGTTACTATATTTATAATATATAACATATTATATGACAACTTACTATAAAATGTCAGCTGATAAAAACACACGCCTTTTGATACATACATACTAAACACAGAGCCACTGAGTAAAGAAAGCTGTGAACAACGTCCCTGGTCAGTGGGACAGAGGATTTAGTAGGATTTGAGTAGCTGGAATAAACTTCAGTAATAAGAAAGAGAAACCATAGAAACCATCATTTTCTTTCAAACAAGATGATTCTGCGTTGGAAAATTAGCAGAGTAATTATCAAGAGAGGGGTCTTCCCAATGAATACAATTGATTTTGTAATAGAAGTTTTTAGAACCAGTTTTTTGGTCTAGCCTATCAAGAAATCATTTTACTACAATTATTATAATAAACTTTTTATTGGAGCATTTAACACTTCTGAATGTAAAGATACAAATCAGTAATTTAACAATTACTACCTGTTCCAGCCTTACTGTCACAGAGGCATCCTCGTATGTCCCTCTGAGGAATGAAACCGTAGTGGACTCTGGCTCCCTTAAACAACATAGCACCCTGTGAGGTGCTAATTTTGTCTTTGGGTATAATATATATTGATATACACCCGTATGATATTCATCTGTTCCATCATTCCGTGGTAGAAGTACTCTTGTTTTTATTGTTTGGGGTTGTCTTTGAAAACATGCTTAAGACTGTAAGGTTCATTATAGCACTAAATGCCACTGTGTGTTCAGATACTATGTTCCAGTTGCCACGATCTCTTCCTTTCATTTCAGCTCAGCAATCAGCAAACACTGGGAGGCTGAGCTAGCCACCCTCAAGGGGAACAACGCTAAGCTCACTGCGGCGCTGCTGGAGTCCACGGCCAACGTGAAGCAGTGGAAACAGCAGCTGGCAGCCTACCAGGAGGAGGCGGAGCGGCTGCACAAGAGGGTGAGGGCTGGGAAGAGCCGCCTCGGACATCTTCTGGGGCTATTCTCCGGTTATCAGAAAATATGTATGAGCTAAGTTTTACTCGGCCAAGAAAAAAAAATTGTTTTGTTTTTTTCGAGACGTTTCTCCGTGTATCAGACCTGGCTGTCCTGGACTCACTCTGCAGACCAGGGTTAGTCTTGAACTTGTAGAGATCCACCTGCCTCTGCCTCCCGAGTGCTGGGATTAAAGGTGTGCGCCACCACACCCAACGAGGAAAAATATTTTTCCCAGTTAATGAGAATGAAAATTATACAGCTTTTGGAAACAAATGAACTGATTGTAGTTCCAACCATTCCACATTAACTGTGTGCCATTTGGGAACTTTTCTCTTTCAACTCAGTACTTTGAATCTTTAACACAGGAATAATATATGTTCTCTACTGTTTCTTGAAGATAATCTGAGATGCCTGACAGTTGTACTAAGTTAAAAATACATTTTGTAATTTCGGGTGGTGGTGGTGCTCACCTTTAAACCCAGCACTAGGGAGGCAGAGGCAGGTGGATCTCTGTGAGTTCAAGGCTAGTCTAGTCTACAAAGTGAGTCTAGGACACCCAGGAATACACAGAGTAAACCTTGTCTAAAAAAAGAACAACCAGGGCTATACAGAGAAACCCTATCTCAAAAAAACAAAACGAAAACCTAACAACAAAATGCATGTTGGATTTCTGTCCTGGAACAAGAGTGCTTAAAGATACTCCTAAGTACATGGGCATATATGGCAGAAAGATTTCTTGAGTTCAAGAGTTCAAAGCCAGCCTGGGCAACATAGTAGCAAGAGCCATTATAAAAAAACGGCATCCTATACATACAGTTCCTATGAATTCAGCATTTAAGCGGCATATAGTTATACAGACGCAGTGAGTTGCAGTTAGTCAATGAACTTTTATTATCTTACCTTTGTTTTTAGTGAAGGAACAGTGTGAAAACTATGGATAGAAAATTTTTATAAAAATTAGTCATATCAGATATTTGAAATAGAAAATCAGAAATTCCCAGTACAGCTAATATCAACAGCCAAACAGTTTCTTAAAATTTTTTTTGTATTGGAAACAGAAATACATTTACCTGATCGGAAGCGGGTGTCACCAGTGTCCCTTTTTCAAAAGGACACCGAGTGAGTGAGCTCAGTAGACGGTAGGGAACGGGCTGAGTGACAGCGCAGGGTTGAGAGCTGTGCTCAGGAGAGGAGGACAAGGCTAGGACACAGCAGGCAGACATCATCCTCCCCTGGGCATGAAAACTAACTTTCCGCTTTACAGGGTGAAAAGCTGTGGAGCTCTGTTTATAATACATGAATGTACTTAATGACAGTAAGATAAGTTTTGTAAATTTTTTTTAGCACCATTGAAGCCTAACTTATGACAAATCACCGGTGGCTAATACCCATTTAAGATCTAACCTTTTCCCTTACTGTGTGATCCTTTCCCAGAAAGAATTTTTGCAGCAGTCAATTGAACTGAACATTAAAGAATTTATAAAAAGAAGTTCATACCTATAATCCTCAATTAGATTTTTTTGTGCTGTCAACAGGGTATCTCAGCTTTGCTTTCGATAGAGTTTTATCTTGACTACTGGTTTCTGGTTTTCCACATGCACAGTGATTTTTAGATATATATTAGACATTATAAGTAAGGTTTTATAAAATCTCCCAGTTACTTTGAGTAGTATTGGTAGGTATTATTATTATTGTTTTTATTATTGTTATCATTCGCAGGCAATAAATCCCTTGAATTTGTGGAACTGTGAACTTATCTACTGATAGGTTTAGTTTATTTCAATTTTTCCCTAATCCCAGGAAAAGTCACTTAGTCTGGTTCCAGGCAGTCTTTAGCTTTAAGACGTAACCCTCTTGAGGCTCCACTGCAAAGCTCCAAGTGTTTTCAAGATCTTGTTCACTTGACGAGATCTCTAACCACCTTCTCTACCTCCAGTCCTTTCAGGATACAGCTTTTCTCTGCCTGCACAGCCCCAACACCTTCCCTGTCCTCGCCCTTCCCTGCACTTCTGACTCTAACCATGCCAGTTCACCTGTGGAGTCACTAAAGATGTGTGGGAGGTCTGTTTGCCTTTTATTTAATCCCCCCCCCTCCAGTTTCTAGCTCTTAACAAAATACTTGGACTCCTCAGGAAAATAAAGCTGAAGGTTTCAGCCTGAGTATGTCAAACAGTACAGCGATACTGCAGCTGTCTTTAGACAGAGGTGTAAATTGACACTTAATATGACTGCTTTTCTATAGTTGGCTGCTTTGGGGTGTTGTTGTGTTTGTTGTTTTTTGTCCATTTTGTTTACAGGTTTGGTTTGTTGCTTTTTTTTTTTTTCTTAATCTGCTTGAAGGTAGTCCATCCATTCCATTGTTACCAGCACTGAAATTCCCATTAAGGAATTTTTAATCACAGCACAGAGGCAGAGGCAGGTGGATCTCTGTGAGTTCAAGGCCAGCCTGGTCTACAGAGTTAGCTCCAAGGCAGCCAGGGCTACACAGAGAAACCCTGTCCTGAAAAACAAAACAAAACAAAAAAGAAAGAAAATAAAATGTTAATCAAAGGCAACTGCTGCCTAGTAAATAACAAGTAAATGATTCCAAAGGTTTTAAAGTGCATGCATGAGTGTAGCATGTCTGCATGGGTTGTGGGAGAGTTTGTGCTGTGCATCCTGTGTTGAGGTTCTGGGCACTGAACGCAGATTGGCAGGTTTGTGTGGCAGTTGCCGAGCTACCTTGCCAACCCATTCCCAATATTTTTTGTATTAGATCCTCTATATCCAAAAAATATTCCACAATTTTTTTTTTGTATTTGTGACCGAGGGAAAAGAGAACTTTGAGGGTTCCCGCAGAAAGGGGTTGACTCAGAAGACAGGGCCTGAGTTAATGGTTGACTGCCTGCTAAGACCTGAATGGTTTTCAGAGGGACGTGAACATGGTATATTCTTAGGACAAAGAGACCTGCCTACTATTACAGTCAGAAGTGTACCTCTTGGCCAAAATAGGTGTTTAGATAGGTTGCGGCCAATGAATGAACGAAAGGGCCTAGGATTTAATTTACCAGTGTGATCTTGTGATGGCAGCCCAGTGGTACACTGATCGCTTCACATGTACAAAACCCGGTTCAGTCCTCATTAGTGAAAATAAAAAAACAATTTAATATTATAAAAAGCAACTGTAAGACGTTGAATGTCATACAGTGAAAGATTAATTTGTTAGCAGGTCCAGAATCTCTAAGAAGAGAGACCACAGTTGTAATTGAGTCCACTGCAGGAGCATTGCATTTGTTGAGGCCTAAGTAATGAAGGTCTGTGTGAGGAAGTGTATTAGTGCCCAAGTAGAAAGGAAGATAGGATGTGAAAGATACACTTACGGAATGTAGAGGGTGATTTGCTATTTGGAGAATTCAAGGCAAATTTGCTTTTATTCTAGTCAACCGACTTTGAGAGTGTGGCATATGAAGTGTGTGATAGTGTGTCTGTAAATGTTTACATGGTTTCTTCTTGTATTAACTAGGGCTGAATAACTTTTAAGGATATTGACCTTTTTCCCATTATCTTAAAAGGGTGTCAAGTGCTCATTTAAAAAAAATTATATTATGGGGCTGGAGAGATGGCTCAGCGGTTAAGAACACTAGCTGTTCTTCCAAAGGACCAGGGTTCAAATCTCAGCACCCACATGGCAGTTCACAGCTGTCTAATTGCTGGGCGTGTTGGTTTATGCCTTTAATCCCAGCACTCGGGAGGCAGAGGCAGGTGGATCTCTGTGAATTCAAGGCCAGCCTGGTCTACAAAGCGACAGCCAGGGCTACTGCACAGAAGCCCTGTCTCGGGGAAAAAAAAATTATGTTACTTGTTGGCTCTTGGTAAATTCTTAGTAACTGAACTGTTATCTTTCCCTTAAGAGGCAGAGTTGACATGGAGTCATTCTAATATCCAAGTTATTAAGGTGTTTTTTAAGCATATCTTTCCTTTTAGATTCTCTTGTATTTTGGAAATTTATTTGGAAAAAAATCCTTACTTCTACAAGGCAAGTTTTGAAGACTACAAAAGGGGAAAGCAGATAGCCATACCTGTACTTATATAAACTTTTGTTTGTTTGGGGTTTTGGGGGGGGGTTGGTTTTTTTTTTGTTTTGTTTTTTGAGACAGGGTTTCTCTTCCCTGGCTGTCCTACAGCTCACTCTGTGGAACAGGTTGACCTTGAACTCACAGAGATCCACCTGCCTCTGCCACCCGAGTGCTGAGATTAAAGTGTGTGCCACTATCACCTGGCTGTCTATATATACTTGTACAAATTTTAAGGAAGACCTTCTTATAGGAATTCTTTGTAGTAATTTAATCATTTGTTTTCTCTAACCTGTCTCTGACCACCACGTAAATAATTCATTGGTCCAACCTATCTAATAACTTACTGTTGCCTTAAATATTTATCTTTAAAGAATTTATTTTATGCCGGACGTGGTGGCGCACGCTTTTAATCCCAGCACTGGGGAGGCAGAGGCAGGCGGATCACTGTGAGTTCGAGGCCAGCCTGGTCTACAAAGCGAGTCCAGGACAGCCAGAACTGTTACACAGAGAAACCCTGTCTCAAACTCCCCCCCCCAAAGAATTTATTTTATGCTGAGAATCTTAATAGCCTTTCATATAGTAATTCAAAATTTATTAACTTATCCAGGGGCTCACCATGACTTCAGCAGGAAGCCCTCTGAAATTGTCACTTAATTCAATCTGCTTTCATTTACTTGCAGGTCACTGAGCTGGAATGTGTTAGTAGTCAAGCAAATGCTGTGCACACCCACAAGGCAGAACTGAATCAGACAGTGCAGGAACTGGAAGAGACATTGAAAGAAAAGGAAGAGGTAGGCCACACTCCTCAGTCCGCCATGGTCTTCATAGTATTGCGTACAGCATAGCAGACTGTCGTGTCTTAGGTGCTGGGTGCAATAAAGTGCGATTGTGGGCTTTTTCTAAGATAAACTTTGATTGAATATTATGAAGCTTGCTCCTGTTTTTCCCACTCTTCGTCCTGTTGTTATTAATAAGTACATTGAACTATGGTGTTGCCTTTTTTATGAGAGTTGTATTTATATAATCTACAGGAAACCATTAGAGAGTAAATGAATTTTTGCAAGTTGTTACCTTTTATTGGTGTCTAGTCAAAAAAGCTTTTTTATATACCAAGGGAATTTTTTTTTTACCTCAAACTTGAAGCAATTTAGTGCTGTGCTAAAGCCATCAGATTACACTTGTTGATAAAAGTCATTGTGAGCTGGGCATATGAACTTGCCTGTAGTCCCAGGACTAGGGGCTGAGGCAGGAGGATCTTGAGTTTGAAGCCAGCTTTTGCTACATAGTGAGTTCAGGGCATAAAGTACTGTGTGAGAACCTGTCCTACTCCCAAGAAAGTTCCAGGCAACATACTTTTAAAGACACCTACATCCCCTCTGAAAGTCAATAAAGGGTGCTTTTTAATTACTGTTTCCTAAGAACTAGGAAATAATTCCATAGAAAAATTAGATCTTCCCTCTCCTTATTTTAAGTTAATTGTTGTTAAAGACATTACTTTACCTTTTGCAGGAAATAGAAAGATTAAAACAAGAAATCGATAATGCCAGAGAACTCCAAGAACAAAGGGACTCTCTGACTCAGAAACTACAGGTGAGCTGCAGAAAACAGTTACTGATTTTATACAGAAAGTATTAGTCATTCTTTCACAACACAATGGGTTTTTTTTTTTTTGAGTCTTCGTTTTTTTTTGTTTTTTTGTTTTTTTTTTTTTTGGTTTTTTTCGAGACAGGGTTTCTCTGAATATCTCTGGCTGTCCTGGACTCGCTTTGTAGACCAGGCTGGCCTCGAACTCACAAAGATCCGCCTGCCTCTGCCTCCCAAGTGCTGGGATTAAAGGCGTGCGCCACCACCGCCCGGCGAGTCTTCGTTTTTATAGTTTCCTTTTTTTTTTCTTCTAGTACCTCTGATTCATGCCTAATGTTCACTGTTCTAGACATTCCTTGATTACTTCATTTAGGTAGTTTGTAATCACTAGTGGCCAGATATAATTGTTCTCTGTGCGTGCTTTGGAAGCCTGTTTTTATCATTAAAGGGTACTCTAAATTTAATGGAAAACATCTCAAATGTGCTGAGTGACTCTGTGAAGTCTGGCATTCTTTGTGCCCTGATAGATCAAAAGTTACTGTCTTTTTCCGTTCTCTGGTCTCAAGAGAGGCCCTGATGGGACTCAGTATGAAGCAGGTAATTGAGGCTGGAGGGAAGTGAGTGGGTGGCTGCAGCTAATTTCTCCCCTGATTATTTGGGGTTTTGAGTATGTGGTGGTGTAAGGTGTAAGCTGCCCACTGACTCACATTTCATGTTGGCAGGTGGGGTGTCCATTCTGAAAGGCAAGACAACAGCTCATAGATATTAATACATTTAATCAAGACACAGAGCTACAAAGGAGTGAACCTCACATTGTTGGATTCTAGTGTGCTCTTTATAGGTGTCTTAGTCACTGTTCTATTGCTCTGAAGAGACACCATGACCAAGGCAGTTTATAAAAGGGAGTATTTAGTTGGGAGCTTGCTTACAGTTTCAGAGGGTGAGTCTGTGGCCATCACAGTAGGGGATGTGGCAACAGGCAAGCTGTAATAGCAGTAGCTGAGAGCTTAGCTCTTATTCACAGGCAACAAGCAGAGAGACTGGCCCAGGAGCATGGGCTTTTGAAACCACACAGCCCACCCCCAGTGGGCCATTTTTATCTCCTTATCCAGCTGGGTGTGACATACACCCTTAATCCTGAGGCCTGCATATTTCTGTGAGTTCAAGGTTAGCCTGGTCTACATTACAAAGTACAGGCCATCTAGAGCTACATAATGAGACTCTGTATCAAATAGTAGTAACGACAACAATAATAGTGTCTATCCAAGAACCTTATCTGCAGGTTCTTCTAGTGGCAGAGAGAACCTCTCTTAGGTTTCTCTAGACAACCCAGGGCCAAAAATGTTAGTAAATGTTTCACAGGTAACATTTAAATATTTCTCCTTACATGTTATTTTTCTTCTGCAACATATCTAATTATATGTAATTGGATATTCTTGTCTTCTGTTTCAATCTCATTTTCTTGTTTTCCCTACTTTATTTTGCTTTTATTCTCTTGAATTTTTTGTATATAATTAAGAAATAACTGTATTTACAAGTGTTAGTAAAAATCATTTTTGTTTTTTATTTGAGTAGGGATCTTATAATTCATTTCTGATGGGTCTGTCCCCCTTCTTTCTTGTTTATTTTCACCAATTTACTTAACTCTCCCATTTTTTGGTATATTTTTATAGTATCCTTAGTTTTTTGTTGTTTATTTGTTTAAATAGATTCATTTGTCTTTGTTTTATGTGTATGGGTGTTTTGCCTGCACGGTCTGCCTGTGTATCACATGTTTGTAATACCCTGGAAGACCAGAAGAGGGCCTTGAATACTCTTGAACTGGAGTTACATACTGCTTGCTGTTAGCTGCCATGGTGGGAACTAAACCCAGGTCCTCTAGAAGAGTAGCCAGTATTCCTAGCACCTTAAACCTTCTCTCCAGCCCCATGTCCCTAGTTTTAGGTGCCCAGTTCAAGCTCCTTTTTTTACTTTATGTAAACTTTAATTCAGCATGGAATACTGGCTGTTCTTCCAGAGGACCTGGGTTCAATTACCAGCACCCACATGACAGCTCACAACTATCTGTGATTCTTGTTCCAGAGGATCTGACACCCTCACACAGGCATACATGCAGTCACAACACAAATGCACATAAAATAAAAATCAATTTAAAAAAAAGCTGACACGGTGGGGCACGCCTTTAATCCCTGTACTAGAGGCAGAGGCAGGCTAACCTCTGTGGGTTGGAGGCCAGCCTGGTCTACAAAGTGAGTGCAGGACAGCCAAAGCAGACAGAGAAACCCTGCCTTAAAATAAAATTTAAAAAAAAAAAGAAATTTTTTTTCTGCTTCGTATTTGGAATTTTTTGTTGTTTTACTGAATTGTTTTAGTATTTTCTATTGATTGCTTTTATAAATGAATGTTATACCTTTGCATTTTTTGTGGGCAGGATAGAAGTTTAAGGTGATTTATAAATTCCTAGTTCAAAACACCTTCTTTTGAGAAACAGGTTGTGTGTGTTTCAATGTGTTAAGTTTCCTTGATTTAACAAGAGCTTAAACTTTTTGTCTTGTTTCTTTTGCTCTTTGCTGTTCCTAAAGACTCCTTGCCTTTTACTCTTTTCTGAAGAGGTGTTGCCTTGCCAAGCCTGCCTCTTCTGGCTTCACATGCAGTTAGTCCCTCAGATGTAGGCTGATCTGTACCCCCGGCCATGGCTTCTGGGTTTGGGCCATCACAGAGGGTTTCCACTGTCACAAAGCTGTCCACGGCACAGCCTCGTGCACCCTCTGGAAAGGGTGAGCGCGCCAGCCTGAGAAACAGGCCTGCAGAAGTTGCTACTCAGATTCCCTGACCGCCAATGATTTCATGCTCCTGTTGTTCTTTGTCTTCTGTAAGCCACCATGTGGTTTCTGGGAATTGAACTCAGGACCTTTGGAGGAGCACTAGGCAGTGCTCTTAACCGCTGAGCCATCTCTCCAGCCCCCCTGTTCTTTGTCTTCTGTAATATCAAAGTCCTGCAGTTTGCACAACTTTATTCTTATTGTATGTTCCTGTGGTTTGTGGATGGCTGGCAAATGTCAGTGTACAAACTCTTATTACCTTGTCCACTCAGAAATATCTTCTACTTCTTTATTGCCAATATCTTCCTTCTAGAAAGCACATATTAAATAAGGACCATTTTCCTTATGCTGAATATTTTATTCCTAGTGCCTGCTAATAGAAGTTGCCCAACAAATAATTGTTAAATAACTTCTTCAAAATTTATACATTTCTGTCTAAGAAGATGTTTTTAAGTTGGTAATGCAAGTTAGGATGGAAATTGAGTGTAGAACTCTAAACTCATTGAGATAGATAGATAATAGAATATTAATATCATTTGCCAATGGACTAGACATTGGGAATATATGTTATACCTCATAATTTTTGTAATTGTGACCTAATTATTTGTATTGTTTTGTATTGTGTTTATTGTTATAAGAAAAAGAGACTTTTATTGGACTAAAAGGGGGAGATGTTGGAGGCAAAAAGATACACCTTAAATTTTAAAAGAAAAGCAGATTGCAGGGTGAGGGGGAAGAGGGTAGAAACGTGGGACCGGGAGAGGGAGGTGGGAGGGGACTATGACTGAAATGTAACTTGAAGAAATAAGTAAATGTTTTATTTTTTAAAGGCATAAGGATTTAAGAAAAAATGTATATATTTCTTTCACCCATTTTTTTCTATAGAAATGAGTTATTGATGCTTCTCTTGTTGGTTAAAATGTCCTGTTATGTGTAAATGTTAAGTCTAATAAAACATTAATATACCATAATTGAATACTTAGTATCTTAAGTATTAGCTGTGAAGTAAGTGTCAATAAGATAATTTTGGTATGGATTTTAGATTGAGCAGTGCAGGATATAAATGTAGAGAAAATTAAACATACCTGGTCCCATTGGCAGTGATTATAATTATATAATTTTTAAAAATCTTCGTTTTCAGTCTTTTAACATCCAACACATATAGAATATGACCTTTGTCCAATAGAACGTTATACTTTCAGTTTTTGGCCTTTAAAGCACTCTGAAAGGAATTTGAGATTCTGGCCTGCAAAGTACTTTTATTTTTATTTTTATCTACATCATGATATTGGTGTCCCTCGTGTGCCTTAAAAGACAAGGAAATTAACAGGCAAAAATGACGGTAGAAGACAAGCATGGAAAGAGAAGCAAAGGCCAGAAAGGTTGTTGGCAAGGCAGTGTGTGTACAAGCCGGAAAAGTGCCGGCTGCGACATCAGTCCCACCCAGTTGGCCCTGTTCTGTAGGTTGTCTGTTCTTACCCTGCAAACATCCTCTCCCATCTAATCATAGATCAGTGCCCTGCATAGTGCTGGTGCTGCCTCGTTACCTAACTAGTTAACTCCTACAGAGGGGCATCATCTAATGAGTGTAGTGCTGTTTGAACAACTGAAGGCATAGTGCTTTGTGTAGTTCCTCTAAAGATGTTTAAGTGTTTCATGGGTTAGCAAAGAGAATAAGGGAGCCTTTCGTGTCTAAGGAAGGCTGTAGAGGGCAGACGGGACTGTGGCTGTGACCTGAGCGTGATGGTGATCAACATTTGCTCTATTTTTATAGCTAGAAACATTCTATCCTTAAGCTTGTTGAAGTGCCAGAGAGCACTCTGCAGTCACGAGTGGAATTTTCACATTTGATAACAGAACATGTTCCTCCCTAATAGTTTATATCCTCCATGGATTTAGCTTCTGAAATTGTAAATATTAATTTCAAATTTTTTATTAGTTATCTTCACTTTGCAGATTACTCAAAGACTGATTAGAAACGTAAGTGACTAACACTGAAGTGGCAACATCAAGTAGCAGATACTTCAATATTAAATTGGGCCTTTATGTTCTTCAGTTATAATTATAGGTGTTCTGTTTCCCTCTTAATTCTCCCACACATTGCAGCTTATCTGGGGAAGGCTGTAATGTTTCTTGATCCTTATTCATAATTATTCCTGTCAAGTCATGTGATTGTGTTCAGAATTATTTATTACATGCATGAACCACAGTGGGTCTGTAAACTATAGAGGACAACTTTTGGGAGTCTGTACTCCTCTGCCATGTGTATCCCAGGCACTGAGCTCAGGTTGTGAGTCTTTCTTTTTCTTGTTGTTTTTGATGTGTGTGTCCTGGGGTCTCCCTATGTAGCTCTGGCTGTCCTAGAGCTCACTCTAGACCAGGCTGGCCTTGAACTCAGAGATCCACCTTTCTCTGCCTCCCTAGTACTGGGATTAGAGGCGTGCACCACTACACCCCTCTTAGGTTGTGAGATTTGGAACAAGTGTCTTTACCAGCTAAGCTGACTTACTGGCTCTAAACACTTCCATTTTTGAGAAAAGTGTGAGAAAAATTAATATGGAGAAAAAATATTCATAATTGAAGATAAGCTGCAATGTGTGGGAGAATTAAGAGGGAAACAGAACACCAGAAATCTTTTTATTTTTAGATCTGTATTTTATGTGTGTGGATGTTTAGTCTGCATGTATGCCTATGCACTACATGTATGCAGTGCCTTTGGAGGCCAGAAGACAGCATTGGATCCCCTGGACCTGGAGTCACAGATGGCTGTGAGCTGCCATGTGGGTGCTGGGAATTGAATCCATGTCCTCTAAAAGAGGAGCCAGTGCTCTTAACTGCTGAGCCATCTCTGTAGCTCTAAATTTGATTTTTTAAAACTAAAGTTAAATCATTACTCATGTAATTTTTTTTTGGACTTTCTTCATTATTTGTCATGCTTAGAAACATTGTTAAAAGTCATAATAACTCATAAGTAATTCTTAGTGTGCTAGAATTTAGACCATGTCAAATTTTTTAAACATTTTTTATATTGTCACAAAATTTTGCTTTCTTTTTGTCAGAGTAGGATTGTCAATTTTATACTTCCAATACATGCAGTTAACTGAATCTATTCATTACAGTTTTTAAGAGTTGAACAGTTGTATATATTCACATACTTTGCTTTGATCCTGAATACTGGATCAGTATCAGTATAAGACAAACTTACAATCTCATTTTAGGGAGTTGCTTCTTTTCTAACTCACACTCTCTTACTTTTTTTTTTGTTTGTTTGTTTTTGTTTTTGTTTTTTGAGACAGGGTTTCTCTGTGTAGCCCTGGCTGTCCTGGACTCACTCTGTAGACCAGGCTGGCCTTGAACTCACAGAAATCAGTCTGCCTCTGCCTCCTGAGTGCTGGAGTTGAAGGAGTGAAAGGAGTGTGGCACCACGCCTGGCCCTAACTCTCTCTTTCAAGTTACTAGTTAGAACTTAATTTCTCCTGTCCCTGCCTACTCTCACTTGAGTTCTCAGTTACATGTGATCAGCAGTGAGAGTGATGTGTAAATAATCCTCGGGATGAATGCTCTGCCTGTGCTGGGAAGTGCCTGACTCGAAAGGTCGTTGGTGGGAGGTGGGTATATTTGTAGTCAAGCTGTGGCTTTCTACGATGGCTGAATCCAAGTCTGTTTGTTGGTTTGTTTTTGCTTTTCGAGACAAGGTTTCTCTGTGTAACAGCTCTGGCTGTCCTGCACTCATTTTGTAGACCAGGCTGGCCTCAAACTCACAGAGATCCACCTGCCTCTGCCTCTCAAGTGCTGGGATTAAAGGCGTGCACCACCACATCCAGCTTGAATCCAAATCTTAAACAGTAAGAAGCTGAGTGTCAGAGGCACAGCCTCGTTGTCAGACTTATTAGAAGATGTTAGGAATGCATTGTCATCTAAACAATGAGCTGATATGTACATGTGTGTTACACTTTTCTTTCTGAAGGAAGTTGAAATTCGAAATAAAGACCTGGAGGGGCAGCTTTCTGACCTAGAGCAGCGCCTGGAGAAGAGCCAGAACGAACAAGAGGCTTTCCGCAGCAACCTGAAGACACTCTTAGACATTCTGGATGGAAAAATATTTGAACTAACAGAATTACGAGATAATTTGGCCAAGCTACTAGAATGCAGCTAAGGAGGATGAGATTTCAGTGCCAATAGATGAAGAGATACTGTCCGTCTTCGTAGGACTGTTTGGGCTCTGCACCAAGATTGCACAAAATTTTTTGAATATCATTCCTCCAGGAGGAGGGTGTTTTGAAAATTGGAATTGTATATTTCAGTATAAATTTTAGAATTTAGCTTATAGCTAGTTGGGGGAAGAAAAGACATGAAAAACTTGAACTACAAATTACCTCCATGTATATTGGCCATAGTTAACCAGAAAGTTATAAGTAGACACTTAATGCAAACTTTTTCCCCCTGATATTAGCCAATGGAACAATTAACAATGTCTGAATCCCTTCTTTTTTTGTTCAACACAGTGGAGATTATCTGCTTTTTAAATTAATTTATTTATGATATCTACAGCTGTGTTTTGTGCAAAAACTTAGTAATGGAAGCCCTGTCTTTGTTGTTATCTGAATAATTTCTCAGGATATTTTTGCGCTGCTGAGAAAGGGCCATTATCAATTAATCCTTGCCAGGAGTTGGGGAGCTAGGTCTCTAATTGAAACTCACTATAAATGGGTGTCTGGAGTTCTTCCCTCTTTTGTACTGGGAGTGTTTTCACTCTGGTGACTACTCTGGTACTCTGCTGTTCTCCAAACTTGTCTGTTATATAGTTTACTTTTCCATATTAATTCCATGTATTTATGAGAAGATACTGTCTCCCATTTTATTACATATTTTAAAGCCAACTAAACAAAGGCAGCTGAGTCCCTCAGATATTTTTCTTTTTAAATTTATAGTAAATTTGACACACAGAACTAAAATACAGCAGTCCGTCCTTGACGGTTTAGTCTAGTAATGTTAAATATATTTACAGAAAATATGCAGTTACGTTTATTTATATATTTGGCAAGAAATCTTTTCTGAGTGATCAATGCATTTTGCTTTATGAAAAATAGTGGTTATGGGGACACTGTTTATTATAGATATTTTTAAGGTGTATAGCTGTTTTCAAGGAGGTCTACTTCCGTCTAGCAGCCAACCAGAGGATATATCTAAATTGTGACCGTGGCAGATGGGTCTTCACAGAAACCATGTCTTTATTCAAACTTCACAAGGCAATATTTTGAACTGTTAACTAGGCATTTCAAAACGGGAAATACCTTCAACAGGCTCTTCTCAGAGAGCAGGTTTTAGTGTTCTTTTGATGCAATTTTAAGACATTTAGCAAACATGCATTTCTTTATATGATACATTACTGTCACAAAGCTATTTAAAAGTGAGCCAAGTGCTGTCTGCTCTGCCCAAGTGGGAGTCGCACCTGAGTACATGCACCTCTCTGTGCAATGTGATGCTGCGGAGGGTTCTTCTTAGTGTACGCTTGAGCACCTAATTCTGGAGTCCATGAGTGCACTGACTTTCTTTGTTTGTACCCCAAATGATTGGTTTGTTAAATACAAATTAAGCAGATTAACCCATTTTTTTTCACTCATAAACAGATTCTTAGTACTAGCTTTGTTTTATATTTATGTGTATGTACCTAAATACATACATATTAATTTATATTAGAGTGAAAAATAAATGGTTTGTTTCTAAAGTTAGTTTCTACAGTAAGGTGTCTCTGAAAAATCTGTACCAGACACTTAATCTTCATGTACCACGTGTGCTATGCCATCATGCCAGTCACCACCATCTGTTTTACCGTATTTTCCTTACCTGTCTATTATAGAGAGAATAATTTAGGTACACATGCTCAGAGCTAAGATATTTCTCTGATAAATCAGGTAATAAAATTTATTTGATGGATAGAATTTTAAAAACATATGATTTTATTTATGAGTTTCTGAATACCAGGTTTTCATTTAAATAGAGGACTAACACTAGGGATCAGGGAATTTAGTTATGAAGAGTTTAAAAAAAACAAAAAAAGAAAAAAAAAACAGTGTAAGCTGTTGATATGGTAAGCGAATTATTTTAATGATGTAATAAAATATTTTTAAATTTTGGCATAGTGATCACTTAATGGGGAAAAACTCACCAAAATGTCTCCATTTGAATTGTACTGATAATGTAAGGCATATGTGTAATTCAATATTATATACATATACCTATATGTATATACAGAAATTATTTTTAATATTTTCCTACTGCTGTGAAATTTAAAATTGGAAATTTTGTGAGTGTTTTCCATGTCCAATAGAGCCTAATTGTTTCTTTTTTTAGTAACTTAACAATTTCTTGAGGGCTGCACCTATAAATTCCCAGCTTGTCAGTAGACATGTACAGTATTTGGGATAAGGTGGACACAAAGTGCACATATAAATAAAACTTCTTATTGACTATTTTAAACACTTACTTCCACTAGGAGAGCATCTAGAACTCATCACCTCTAAGTTGTAGGTTGTGTGCCTACTGTAGTAAGCTTTCCCATTGCTGTATTATATAAACATTTGCATATTAAAATTGATTTTTCCCCAGAGATAAATATTACGCAATGTATCTATATTTAGATCAAACTGTGGTAATATATTGATCAGAACATAATACTGGGGACGATAGCCTGAACATGGGCTTTCAGTGGCGAGGGAGGAGAGCAGAGGTCAATCCCATTTGTGTGTAAGTTATTATAACTGAAATCTTGTACAAAAGCAAAAACTGAAAAAAAAATACAGTTTTTATTTTGAAATACATTTGTTCTCTGGAGAATGTACTTCATCTTTTTTTCTCAGTCTTTTAAGGATATTTAAAGCATTTAAGTGACGGCAGCATTTACTTCAATCCTACAGGTGCTACTGGATTTTGCATTAGTATGTGATGTTTTAAAATCCTAACTTTGACATAAAAGGTTTTATAAGTATTTCCCTGCCTGGAAAATTAGTTTTTATTCTTCTCTCCTCACTCCCTCCTCTTGCTCTGCCTCTCTAGACTAAAAAACGAACATTCAATTTGCATTGCTCCCTGTCCCTAGAGGAAATCTGCAGTGCCATCAGAACTCCGATGCTCCGTTGTCTTTGGACTGTTGGGAGCAGTTAGGGGAGGAACTTGTCACTTGTCTTTTCGGGTGACTCTGAAATGGTAAGCTACCACACGACCTTTAAACAGCCATTTCTGTGTATCCTTTAGCAGGCACACCTTCGCCTCTTATACTTTTCTTTGTCTCTGGAGTGTGGGTTTGGGCTGCTGCTGTCTCCAGATCCTGATTGCCTCCGGGACCAGGATAGAGGCAGACTACGGGGAAGGCTTATTTGTTATTTATTGTTTTGAGCCTTTGATTTATTTGATATCAAATAATTTTAACATTTGAAATTTTGTGCTTAAATACATAAAATAGACTTCATTGAACGCTTGTCTCCTGTATGCATTAGCATAAACTTTTAGCACTCATGAGGTAAATTAACATCATTTCTTTTTCTTTCATGGTGCTTGGGGTCAAACCCAGGCAGGATCTAGCATATGCTAGGCAAGTACTGTGCCACCGGGCTACCTTCCAAGCCCTATATAAAATCATAAAGAAGAAAACTTTCAGGTAAGAATAGTTGAGTTTGAAACATTAAAAAAAATCTTTAATAGGATACCACACTATATTAACTAGTAGTATAAGTATTTTTTAAGAATATTTTTAATAAATTTTTAGACTTGCTCATCCCATTGTCCTAAAAACAACAAAAAGTGTTTTAAACTGGGGATCACCATTCTTAGCTTTAATCCCAGCATTGAGAAGGCTGAGACAGGAGGATCGAGAGCTGGAGACTATCCTGGTCTGTGTATAGTAAGAGAATCTGGATTCTGGATCTCTGAACAGCTTGGCCCAAGAAATTCTCAGTCAGCACCATGCTGCCTAGCGATCTGTTAGGTCACTAGGAAAAGCACGTACCTTAAAAAAAAAATAAAGATATGTAAACGTGTGCTTTCTATTCGTGTATGTATCTGTACCAAGTACATTGGGACTTTGGTATAAATTATAAGTGGCAAAGCCACTTAAAATTTGGAATCTGATTTGTGTTGGCCAGTCACTCCTGAGCATGACACCAGCCCTGCACTGGGGTGCACATACTCAGTGTCACTCAGGGGAGAATTTCCCCTCTCCCTGCCATGATCAGTTGCAAATAGCCTCTTGGCTAGTGGCGGCACTTTGTGTCTACCTCTCCATGCTGAGATTTTTGTCTTGCTTTACCTTACACAGGTCTTGTGCTGCCATGGGCTCTGAGTTCATAAAGCATCAGATCTTTTGTGTCTAAGAAATGGCTTCTCCTTAAAATCATTCACCACCCCTGACTCTTAATATTTCCGCCCCCTCTTCCACATAGATCCTGACCTTTGAGGGGAAAGTGTGATTAAAAAAAAAAAAACAAAACAGAACAAAACATCTGATTCAGGGCTGAAATGGTATTTCTGAAGGACCCTGAGACGAGCTAGGCAAGGGCCCTAGGGGGAAAAAAAAAAACCTCCTACAGTTTTCTGCTAAATGAACATAGCAGTGAGACTCCTAATAATAGACCACTGTACCTATAGAGCAGCGCATTGCTCAGCCTTCAGCAGAGAAACTCCCTGCAGTACATGGTAGTTATCCCAGACCCGCAGCTGGGCAGCACTCAGAGCGAGAGACTTGGAGAAGATGCATTTTATTAAGGGAGCTACAAGTGTTGTTCAGAGATCGAACACATGCGTAAGCATATGCAAAGACATGCATTAAACACCTAGCAAAAGCAAACAAAAATGTAAGAATATTTTCATTGAAGATTTCTGAGACATGAAGAAAATTGTGTCTGTACTAGAATAAAAGGGTACAAACACAAAAAGACTTCCTGTGGGTTTTCTCATTGTTGGAGAGAAAATCTAAAGTCACTTTCTGCCCTTTGGAGGTGGCACTTCAAGCTAACATAACAACGTTTCACGTTCCTAGTCCCAGCTGCTTAGACAGCTAAGGATGGAGAATAGTTTAAGGCCAGGAGTTGAGAACCAGTCAGGTCAAGACAGACCCTGTTTCCTTAAAAAATAAATAAAAGAGAGAGGGGGAAGTGGAGAGTTGTCATTATTGAAAGTGGATCCAGTACATAGGAACATGAGGACCAGTTCTTATCTGAGGCATATTGAGATGGTCAGACACAAAGCCCTTCCTTCCCCACCTTATTCCGTTTTGATACTGCTTTTATTTACTGTTTATGCCTTTGTTGTTTTTTGAGACAGAGTCTCTCTGTGTAGCTTTGACTAGCCTGGCATTTGCTGCATGACTGGGCAGGCTGCCCTGGAGCTCACAGTGCTCTGCCTGCCTCTGCGTCCAGAGTGCTGGGATTAAAGGCTCGCGCCACCCCACTTAGCTGCTGCTGCTGCTGCTTTTAACCAAACAAATGGGGATTGCCCCAGGAGTTTCAAAGCCTCTGAGAACACCCTGCCACTTGTTAGGATTTACAACCTACTCTAAGACATAAGCTCCTGCTTTCACCAATCTTTGGATTCTGACCTACTTTTGTCAGATATTTTCATGTCAGATACACCCAGGGATAGAAGCATTACTCTGCGTTCTCATAATAGTATTAAATGAAGATGTATTCATGAGTGCAACTCCAGAGCTGTTTCTGTAGTATAGAAAGTCTTCGGGGCATTTTTCTGCTGAGGTGTTTGGTCTCGTTTGTCTTGAGACCGCTTTGCTGAGCGTTCGTTCAGTAAGAACCTCTCTACATGACTTGTAAGTAGGCTCGCCTGCTCGCCCAGCTTTTCATGACGACAGCTCAGAAAGCCTGGCCAGAGATGAGCTATCGATGATGGGGGTGCTCCCTCCACAGCTTATATGGGCCACAGAGGTATCTGTTGGCACTGTGCCAGTCTGTTAGCCATTGGATACAAGGGCAAAGGAGGATGGATCAGATGATGGCAGCTGCTGGGTGTCTGGCATATTTGTCAGGAGGTAAGAGTTCTTGATCATATGTCTGGTGCAGGGTTTTTTCCTCACTTATCTGCCTTGCCTCTCTAAAATATCTGTTAGAATTCATTTTTCACTTAATGCTTATTTTGTTTCTTGTGTAGTCCAGGATAGTCTCAAGCATGATATCCAAGGATGACCTGCCTCTATTTCCCAAACTCTAGGGTTACAGGCATGTGCCACCCTGTGGTACTGGCTGTTGGACCCAGGGCTTCATCCATGCTGAGGTTGAGTGACAGCGCTGGCCCTCTTGAGATGCTTCACGGTTTGCGTGTCTTCTGTTTGCTCTTCAGCCCTTCCTTGGTGCTCACAGCTCTTGCTGCCATTGTAAATTACACGTCGTACTTTTGCAGGTGTCTTACCCATGTTTTAGTCCCTATTTAAAGAGAACAAAGAAAATGTACAGACTTCCAATGGTTTCATGAAGTAATTGTTCACATGCAGAATTTCCATCCTTATTTAAGTAACAGCTTAATTTGGAAGCACATACTTGTAGTCCCAGCACTTGAGAGAGGCTGAAGCAGGAGGTTTACAAATTTGAGGTCAACCTGGGATGTAGAGTAGAAGCTGAACTTGGTGGGTCACACCTTTAATCCCAGCACTCAGGAGGCAGAGGCAGGAAAATTTCTGTGAGTTCCAGGCCACCCTTATCTACATAGAAAGACCCTGTCTCAAAAAACGAAAAAAAAAATGTCGGGCATGGTGGCTCGTGCCTTTAATCCCAGCACTTGGGAGGCAGAGGCAGGTGGATCTCTGTGAGTTCTAGACCACCCTGGTCTATAGAGTGAGTTCCAGGATAGCCAGGGCTACACAGAAACCCTATCTCAAAAAACCAAAAAAAAAAAAAAAAAAAAAGCAAACAAAACACCAATAGCTCAAGAGATGGCTCAGCAGTTAAGAGTGTTCCCAAGTGCCCAGTTTCAATTCCCAGCACCCACATGGCTGGTCACAACTCACCACAACTCCAGTTTCAGGGGATCCAATGCCCTCTTCTGACCACCACAGATACCAGGCATGCACATGGTGCACAGGCAATGTACAAAAAAACACACATACACTGAAAATGAATAAATCTTTTTAAAAAAACAAAACAAAGGCTTGAGAGATGGCTCAGTGGTTAAGAGCACTGGGTGTTCCTCCAAAGGACCCGGGGTTCAAATTCCAGCACTCACATGGCAGTTCACAGCTGTCTGTAATTGCTGGGCTTGGTGGTGCACTCCTTTAATCCCAGCACTCGGGAGGCAGAGGCAGGCGGATCTCTGTGAGTTCAAGGCCAGCCTGGTCTACAAAGTGAGTCAAGGACAGCCAGGGCTTCACGGAGAAATCCAGTCTCGAAAAAACAAAGCAAACAAACAAAACCAGTAGCAAGCCGATAGCCAGTGGTTTAGGGAGACAACGCAGCTCTTGCATCCTCAGGGAAGCAGACTGGACACCCATCCCTAGCACTGAGAGCAGCTCGCTAAGATGTACTTGCTTCTGGTTCAGGATGACTAGCCAGCGCTGGCCTGTGGAAGCTAAGGGCTGTCCTGATGGATCTAACCACTAAACCATGAGTGCAAGTTAAGTCTTGGAAAAGGATGGATACACTTAGCATAGTCCCAGTCCGACCAGTTAGTAAATGTACCTGCAATGTGCCGGGTGTGGGAGCTGTAAGGGCCTCCTGGATAGCTTATTCACTCACATCACATTTGACTTAAATAGAGATAGCATGAACATAAAATCCACCATCTAAGCCATTTCTAAAATTTCAGTTTAGTGGCTTTAAATACTTTCATGGTGGTGGTGTCACCGCAGTCTGTTTACCTTCTGTCACCCCGGGTGCCTGTACTGTACCTCATACCGCTGTGCAGCATTTGCTTAGTCCAAGTCCTTGTGTGCATGGGGTCATACAGTGTTTGTCCTTTTCTATCTGTCCTCTTAGCATAATGTTCTCAAGGTTTGTCTATGTCCTGGCATATCTCAGAATTCCATTGTTTCTTGAGGCTGATAAGATTCTGTCCTGTGGATATGAGCCATACTATTTATCCAGCTACTTGTTGGTGGATTTTGAGTTGTTTCTACAATTGTGAATAATGCTGCTATGAACATTTATGTATAAGAATCTGAGTCTCTGTACCACATTTTGGGGGGGTTCTATACCTAGTATATAAATAGGTATATTTATGGTAATTCTATATATAATTTTTTGAGGAAAAGGCAAAAGATTAGGTTTGAATTGGGTTAATGTAAAAAAAAAAAAAAGTGTGAGCTTGCAGGGAAATTGTCTCCACGCCAGTGTTTTGTAATAGGTTCACATGTGACCCACGTGCCTTTGTTTCTGAAGTGTCTGTGCACATTATATGGAGGTCAGAGGACAACTTTTGCAAGTTGGTTCTCCTTCCACGTTGAGCTGTGGAGAGGAAACGCAGGCTGCCAGGCGTGCGTGGCAAGCACTTTACCTCGTGAGGTGTCTCACCAGCGAGTCCACATGCCTTTTACACATTCCTTCCTAAGACATTTATTGAGTGCCAGCTATGACCCAGTCTCTGTTTTGGAACAGAAACTACAGGAAAAAGGCCATAATTGGGTACAAGACAGAGCTGGTTACTATATAAGTGTTGTGGTGAAAGAGGGCTCTGGCAGATAACATCCCAGGGAAGAAGGGTGGGGAACTCTTTTCCAAAGGACTTGAGCCCCCCCCCCCCCAATTCTTGCTGGAAGAACAAGAGCTGGTCAGTTAGTGTGCCATATGCAAAGGCTCAGCCAGAAAAACATTGGAGCCATTAGAGTAGGTCAGAGCACATGAAGTATAGGACGTGGGAAAGGGCAGGGCAAAGAGGCAGAAGGCGCATTGGAACCTGGTAGTTCATACACAAGATTTGATGGAGACATTGTTCATTCTGCAGGTATTGGAGAGATAGGGGGTTTGTTGCAAAGAGGTAAATGCAATAAAACACATCTATCAGACCAGGCGGTTATGTGAATGATAATGATCACTGCTGAGAAACTGTTGATAGCTATGGCACTGGGGATGATAAATACGCAAAGAGGGGTTTGAAGAGTATTTAGGATGTAAAATGAGTAGGATTTCCTAACTCACGGGGGTGCTATGGAGAAGGCAGGTTGTCTCCTGGGCATTTTAACTGCAGGCTGAGTTCAACATGAAAGAAAATCTGGAAGACAGACCAGATGTGTGGATTCCCATCTGTTGCTGTTTTGTGAAAGGATGGGTGTGGCTGGAGTAAATGAGTTGCCTTTGGAATGAATTCAGTGTGTATGAAAAATACCCAAGTGAAACTTTTGAATCTAGGGGAAAAGCAGGAGCTGAAAACAGCTACTTGAGCATCATCGGTGTGTGTGGTAGCAGTTGGGAGCCTGAACACAGGGAGAACACGAAGTAAAAGTAAGAACTTAGGCCAGGTGCAGCTTTAAGAAGGGTGAATCAGCCAGCATCATGGGTCTTCTGGGAGCTGAGGGTGGAGTTCTAGAAAGCCATATTTCACATAAAAATGAAGCCACAAATCAACTCATGTCTCAGGGTGATGCTTTAAAAATGTGTTCTGTTGAGATCCTTTATTTGAATTTTAAATATATTTTAGGTTTAAAGGAATTTAAAACAAACTGAAGTATGCTACTTTAGCAACTGTATAACATTTAAAAATACTGAAATCCAAGTTAACTGTTTTCTCCTGGAATTTAAGGCAGGTTGGTAAAGGATTGCTGCTGGTTTCCGTAGGAATCAGGACTTTCTCAGTGTGGCACAGAAATGGCATCTGAGATGATGTGGGTCTTCTGGAGACCCATTTAAACATTTGTGAGCACGGCTTTATTTTCTTTAGTAGTTTGCTGATGAAATACTCCGTACCGTTGTTTGTCAATGTGTTGGACTTCATGCTGTTATGGGGGCACGGGCAGATACCGACGCCAGCCAGGAGAAGTTAGCCACTGCCTTCCTGTGGCTCCTTTGACTCATGGGGTCAAAATCTTGGAGCTTAAGTCTGTAGTCCTTCTTGAAAGCTCATGTCTTTCAGTTTGTGAATTTGATACTGAGTTCATGACTAGGACCAGGTAATTGTACATTTGCATTGCTTCAGAAAGTTTACATTTCTATTATCCTCAGTGTTCCTCTTTCTTTTTAATTCATAAGCATAACTACTTACAAATTATTCTCTCATAGAAATAACCTCAAATGGAATCAACAAAAAAAAATCTTTGTACTTGGTTTTAGTCTGCTGTGGTATTTGATTTTTATTTCTAGTTTGAGTTACATTTAAAATTAGTTTGGATTCCTTGAGCAGACATTGTCTGTCACTTGGGCAGCATGAGCATGTTCGGCCTTGCAGGAAGGAGGAACGCCACCAGTGTTCACAGTTTGTGAAAACATCCTCTACATTTTCAACTCCACTTGGGAATTGTCAAATAAACAATAACTTAAAGTCACCCGTGTTCATCTTCTTCTGTTTTGTTAGTCTTGGTCTCCTCGGGCGGAGCCACAAGACCCCAGTGCTGCCTGTGAGCGCACTGTAGGAGCATGACCATCAACGGTGGCCTGCCTCCAGGGTGTAGCCGGCTCAGTACAACAGTCTTCACGGTAGTTTTATGGCCAAAATGTTTTTGTCACCCCGACTTTTAACATGGGGAGCCAGGGATACACAGACAAACCGTGTTTCAAAATAAAAGGCAATGTAAAGATTTATCAATGTGTAATACTTATCAGCCTGTCAAGAAGAATCAAATAGCTTGCTTCCCATCTCATGTGGTATTATGTTTCCAACCTCCGTACCTCTGTCCTTTTAAAAAAAGAAATTTGTCTTAATTATACAGTGGTTCTTACATGCCTTCAAAAAATGAAAAAGCAATTTTTATTTTTTATTGTGGGGGGTCATGAGGACCTCAGTTCACGTATGGAGTCGTTTCTGCTGTTGTAGATTCTGGAGATCAAACTCGGGCAAAACACCCTTAACCTGCTCAGCCATCTTGTTGAACCCATGTGCTTTCTATTTTTAAATAATACACATAAAGCAAAAGTCACTTTAACTCTCTGCCCTTTTACTTCATTACTATGATGCATTGAATGCCATTCTTTCAGTATTTAATATGCATCTATACACAATATATATACTTAATTTCTTTAGTTTGTGGGGTAAATTGTACTATAAGGTATGCTTTTCCCCCTACATTTTCCTTGTTTTAGGCCTTTAGATGTATCCAAATTGATACATATAGATCTGCCTTATTCCTTTCTCTTCTCCACAGAGTTCTCTATTTTGGACATTAAGTTAGACATATCCATATTTTTTTTCCTTACTCAGCGATTACTTGTAAAGTTTTAGGAGTATTCAGGGTTAGTTCCCAGTTATCAAACATCCACAGTACCTCCAAAACTCCAGTCATTAGAGAGCATGACCTCTCGAAAGAACATTACTAAAAGCTAAAAAATAAATGTTTGACTTTCCTTGATGAAACTCCTTCTAAATTACAGCAGCATGTGTTGGACATAGTAATCGTTCGGTAACTTGAATCACTGGCCATACTGCCTGCTTTGGATGAAGGGACACACTGTCACCTGTCATCTTTGCCTGGTAACCAGGTCTCTGGCCTGAGGAACAGTGCTGCCACCTCCTTGTACCTTTACTGGCATTCTGCACATAAAACTCAGAGCTTCAGGCTTATGGGGGAAACACTGTTAGCCCACTGGACCAAGTGATGCAGGTTGATAGGATTTTATACTGCCTTTGTGAAAGGTATTTGCAGGCCATGATTCACGCATGCTGCAGTGGTTGAGCCTGTGGTTTCCTTGGCTCTTCATAAGGCCAGTCCCTGAATCCTGGAGTTACCAGTGGAAAAAATATAAGGCAGTTTAAGTCCTGTGATGCCTTGTGGTCTTGACTTATAACATTTATTTATAGTCTTTAAAGTGGCAAACAGGAAGATGGGGCAGAATGGGAAGAAATAGGGCAATGCTAACTAAGATGTGGCAGATCAGGACAGCGCCTCCTTCTCAGGTCAGGAGCCTCCTGTCACATCCTCCACTTTGCCTCTGGTGGCATCTAATACCATCTGACTTACGGTAACTCATTATTTCATGAACACCTATGAGGTTATGCATAAGCCCAGGGAATACAGAGATGTAAGCCCAGTCCTGCCAGCAAGAGCACGCAGACTATCAGCACTGCAAGACAAGGGGTGAGGAAGGAGCTGGTGGCCTTAGAGGAGGTAGCATTTGATCTGGGGTGTAACAGAGGCATGGTTGCCCACTGAAAACTCAAGTGATGAGGGGAAAATGAGAACACATGCAACTTCAGCCCCAAGACCCCAGCTGGGCACACCAGTGGCTCAGCCCAGAGGACAGAATCCAGGCTGCAGGCTCATGTCCTCGGGAGCCCTACTTTCCCAAGTGAAGAATCTGTGAAACCCTTGAGCTAACATGACTGCAGCTGCGCTAAAGAGAAAGAACTCAGAGACTACACAGTCAAACACTCAAAAATTCTGCAAGCGCAGATTCAGGAAGGAAAGGGAACGACTGACAAACAGCCGGACAAACATTGGAAACAGTCAAAAGGTGAGTGGCAGGGAGGCATTTGGCATTTTGACTTCCTGCTTCTTCCCTGGCATTTATTACTCTTTTTTCAACCCCCACCCAATTCAGTACATAAAAGCTTTCCATTCTTTTGGAAAGTTCAGTGATACCCCCACCCCACCCCAAGGATTAAGTGGTTCCTGCAGAAGCCTAGAGGTTAGTTACCTATTTTTGAGTTTTCATGTCAACTTGAGATTTTTTTTTTTTTGAGACAGGGTTTCTCTGTGTAGCCCTAGCTGTCCTGGACTCACTTTATAGACCAGTCTGGCCTTGAACTCACAGAGATCCACCTGCCTCTGTCTCCCAAGTGCTGGGATTAAAGGCGTGCACCACCACGCCCTCAACTTGAGATTTTTGAGAACTACCACCATCGTGATGAGGAAGGACAGCAGAAGGGAAGTCTGTCTGGGGTGGGGACAGCACCAGGGAGGGGTCCTGGCCACAGACTTCCTCCCATCCCACCAGCTTTGAGGATGAACAGTAAAACTCTGCAAGTAGTCAGGAGAGCAGAGTGCCTTGGAGTCCAGGTTTGATCTACAGAAAAATTCACCATAGGGGAGAAATGGCAATGCAGAATTCCAGCCTGAGAGACCCCCCCCCCAAAAAAAAAGGTCCCTGCTCAGCGCTTAACAGCAGGGGTGAGAGAGCTGTCAAAACAAAAAACAAAACCTGCTGTGCCTAGACAGATAGATGTCAAGATAAGGAGCATGTGATCACCATGGTGGATCCAGGATATGAAGAGGGACCTCCTGATGAATGTTAGGAGAGTGCCTACACCCTAACATGACACTTAGATAAATGCCAGGGGAGGAAGAGAAGAAAGCCTAAATCTTGTGTTAACAAAAGCCATGTTTTTCTCTGCTGAACAGAATAAATGTTTTTGTTTTGTTTTTTTTAAACTTGGTGGTGGTGGTGGTGGTGGTAGGGTAAGAACAGCCTGTTCAAGTGAAGGTCACAGGGAGGGAAAGATTGTATTCCTTCCAGTGTCATGTGGGTTCCAGGGATGAGTTCAGGTGATACATTTGCACGGCCAACTCTCTAAATACACACATTTAGACATTCTTTGTATTTCCTAGCTAAGGCTTGAAAAGATGTGCCTGCCACCAAGAACCTGCAGCAAAGCTGCTGAGTGGACCTGCCTAGGCCTTGGCTCACTCAGAAGGTGAGGTCTTTGGGGCCCCATGAATTTGTGTTGGTCTTGATCTGTGATGCCTGCACAGGAGAGCAATGGGAGAAATCGGCTCAGGGTTTCCAGAGACGGACGGCTGGCGCATCTGTGACAGAACCAGAGTGAAGAGAGGACAGGAGCCCTTGAGACCCTGATAGTGAGCCCTGTGCAAGGAGAATAGAGAGGATGCTCTGAAGGACCATCCAGCATGGCCTGAAAAGAGGCGGGTGACACCAGACATCTCGTTCTGAACTTCCAACATCCAGCATAAGGGAGTGTGAGTGGTAGATGCTTCAGTTCTTTTTAAAATCTCTTGATTGGAAAATTTCTTGCTTTTATATCAAACCCAAGGGAGAATTGTGACTATGTGGAGATGCCAGGACCTGACACCCAGGACTAAAGCTACGTCCCCTGTGTGACCGTCGTGGCCCAGGAAGGGTGTGATGCCTGTCAAGACCATTGCTGCAGGCCTTGTGGAGCTTCTGTGGGGGTGTCTCCAATGTGAACCTAGATTCCTTGTGAGGAAAGGTCTTTCATCTCAAGGTATTTTCGAAGGTACGGACTCGGTAGCTTGCTCTTCTGAAGTAAGAGCTGTATACGCTTCTCTTTTTGGCAATGAGAATTCCATAAACACACCATATCTTCATCACTCCACCTGATAGAAGTTTTAAGAATAGGTTTTGAAGCTGGGTGGTGATGATCCAACCCTTAAATCCAGCACTGGGGAGGCAGAGACAGGCAAATCTCCGAGTTCAAGGCCATTCTGGTCTATATAGTGAGTTCTGGGACAGCCACTGCTATATAGTAATGCCTTTGAGATTCAACTCCGCCTTCGGGCTCACAGCAGAGTGATGAGCCTTTGTTTCTTTGTGAGGCTGGCTTCTGTCAGGTGAAGAGACAAATGTGACAGCTGTTATTTGTTTTGTTTGGTTCAAAGAATTTCTGAATTTCATTCCAGTTCTTTTCACTTTAGAAAAAAAAAAAAAAAAAAAAAAAAAGCCGGGCAGTGGTGGCGCACGCCTTTAATCCCAGCACTTGGGAGGCAAAGGCAGGCGGATCTTTGCGAGTTCGAGGCCAGCCTGGTCTACAAAGTGAGTCCAGGACAGCCAGAGCTGTTAACCAGAGAAACTCTGTCTCGAAAAAAACAAAAAAAAAAAAAAAAACAAACAAGAAAAACTTAATCAAGGTAAGTTAAGTTCCTTAACTTAAGCTCCTGTCCTTTTTATAATCTTCACACCTCAAATTCCCAACTTTTTTTTTTCATAGAGGAATGCCTTAGGGTTACTATTGCTGTGATGAAAACACCATAATCAAAAGCATCCTGGGAAAGAAAGAATTTATTTTGGCTTACATATCCAGAGTCGGAGTTCGCTGAGGGAAGCCAAGGCAGGGCCTCAAACCAAGTGGATCCTAGAGGCTGGAGCTGATGCAGAGACTAAGGAGGGAGCTGCTTCCTGGCTTGCTCTTCATGGCTTGCTCAGCCTGTTTCTTATGGAACCCAGGACCAGGGGTGTTCCCACCCACAATGGGTGTCTCCTCTAATAATCTCTAAGAAAATGCCCTCAGGCTTGCCTGCAGCCTGGTCTTAATGGAGACATTATTTCAGCTAAGGTTCCCTCCTCTCAGATGATTTTAATTTTAGCTAGTGTCAAGTTCACACAAACTAGCCAGAACAAGGAGTAAGTGTGATTTTGTTTGTTGTTGAGGTTGTGATTAAGTTTTCAAGTGACTTGATTTTTTTTTTTCCTCAAAATATTTATTTATTGACTACTTAATTGCAATACTTAAAATGCCATGTATCAAGAGGTATTCAGCTAAAATAAGATACTTGCTGCTGTCACCGAGAATGCTCTTAAATACCCTTCCCTGAACAATACGCAGTGGCCACAGTGGAGAAAAACAATGAGTTCCAACTAGAATCTTATTTACACTGAAATGTGATTTTAATATTATGAGGGTTGTAGCTAAAGTTTTAGATGAAGAAAAAAATGTGTCAAGTAGTGATTTGATTCCATTTTTATTATAATGGGGAATGCCACCTTCCAATCCATCTGGCATGAGGTGTCCCCATATAGGAGTGGGACTGTTCCCAACTCCCACAGGCTGACCCAGAGAAATGAGGGTTCTTCAAAACATACAGACTTTGGGAAGTTTTGTCCGGGGCTCCTGCTAACCGCTGTCCCCCGAGCCGCACACTGTCAATGTACCATCCGGTATAAATGGGTGACTAGGCTCACTCAGCCTTGACGGGCATAGCCGACGGGCTCACAGCTCTCCTGCCATTGCCTCCGACAAAGAACTCCACATACTCCCTTTGTCACCCAGTGCTCATTCCCACTGGCACCACCCTGAACACAGCATGTAACTGTTCAGGAGGTGCCTTCATCTCCTCCAGCCTCAATTTCTTCCTCTGCAAACGAGGGAATAGTCTACAGCTTGTGACTGCCTCCTCCTCTGTCCCTCCGCCATTCATCACATCCTGGGAACCGGAGAGGGCTGAGGTCATACCTTGGAAGAAACTAATCTTTCCCTCTTCAGAGGCAAAGCAATGCCCAGTTGTGTTATCTCAAAATATTGTGAATGTTAAACAAGCCAACCTTCTGCTCCCAGCTATTTACAAAGGAAAATAAAGGTACACATTGATTCAGAGACTAGCATGTAGATCTTTATCACAGTGGATCCCAACCAGAAATCAGTTACAGTGTAAGCTAACAGAACACAGTACTGCATCCATACAATGAGTTGCTTACCCAGCAGTTAAAAGGGGAAATGGTGTGTGTTGAATCCCATGGTGAGTGAAAGGTGCCAGCCAAGCTCTCTAGCGACAGGCTGGGTAGCCACAGACTACAAGAGCGCATGACTCTTCTCTGTGGTAAAGCACTGACTCCATCCCCACACGAAAGAAGATGAGAAGGAAAGGAGGAAAGGTCGTGGAGGAAACACAGGACTCTGGTGGAAATCACAGGATACTGTGGCTGGGCTGTCGTGATGGCATTTTGTTGGTGTATACAACTGTCCAAACTCATCAGTTTGTTTCTTTAGGTGGATACAACTTAGATGTAAGTCATTTCTCAGGTAGTGTTGGGGTATTGTGTAAGCCATTTTTAAAGCTGAGGCTAGGAGCAGAGACACAGCATACAGAAACGTGTACAGAGACTTGTATTTGACTTGTCATCAGTGTTGGTAAAGCACCCACTCAGAGTAAGACTCCTTGAGTTTTTGCTCCTGGCCAGCCTACATGGCTTTGTAGGGAACTAACGGACTTTTTGGTTGGGGTAAAATTCTCCCCAAACAAGGTCTGCCTTGGGAAGAAACTGTGTCCCAGGCTGCTGTGACATTTCCTCTTCTCCAGGGCTCTGTGGATTCTGAGAGCCAGCTGCCTGGACAGGAAGGTGTGACCGGACAGTGGCAGACAGCCTCTGGTCTTGCCTTGTCTTCTTTCATTCTCCGCCAGTTGGTATCTGTTCTCTTCTGTGTAAGGTTCCATTCCACTTGGGCTGTTAGGCAGGAGCCAGAGGCTGTAGAGCACTCTTTCTGCAGTGACCTGTTCGAGTTGTAATGACTCAAAAAATACAAGATGGAAGACTTCAGATTCTGTCCAGCCTTACGTCTCACAGGAGGAAACTGAGGCACAGAGAAGGTAAGTAGCAGGTGTAACGATACTGCTCCGTAGGAGTGTCTCCACTGCAGTATGTACTCCCTAAGTAATCTGTAAAATGACCTGCTTCTGAGACATGCATGCAGTGCCTTCTCAGCCCCACCTGTGAGGTAACCTGAGGGGCAAATCTCAGCCTGTGGATGAATGAGAGGCATTTAGACTGTTGTAGAACTTGGCAGGAATTATAAAAGCCCATTATAAAAGCTTGGTGGAATTGCCATGTTAAATTTCCATTCATATTTACATTGCAAAAATAAAACAAAACTACTAATTGGGTAGGAACGGTCTCAAACTGAAAAACGTGGCTCCATCACTTTTTTCTTCTTAGTCACTATTGAAGAACTTTAGAGGATTCTCATACCAGCACATCCTTGATTGAAGGAGTATCACATTCTTGCAGTGAGTCAGTCGGTCATAGCTAGGGAGTGAATTAGGTCTAATTTCCTGACAGCTTGGCAAGCCCTAGTCAGGGCCATAGCTCTGCCCTCCTCCCCACCTGTGCATGGGCTGTCAGGCCTGGCCAGACCAGACCACTCCCTTTGCAGGTCATGCTGTGCTCTCAGGTGGCAGTGCAGGGAATGGGCCTAGGACACAGGAGCTGTGCTCTGGCCCTTGGGTTATCTGCCCCGCTATTAACATCCAGAGTGCTCATCACTGATTTTCCTGAAAATCTGCAACTTAGCGTAGTAATCAGGGTGAGAACTTCAAGAAAAAAACAAGGAGTGGCAATCAACCTGGCAGGAGGAGGCCCACTTCCTGATGCCTGAGTTGTATTCTGAGGCCAGGGAGGCATCGTGGGTAACAAGGTGTTTCTAGTATGAATGTCCAGGTTTCTGCTCTGATGGACACTGTGAAGGGAGAGGCCTGGCCTTCTCTGTGGATTCACATATACAGAAGTGTATATAATACATTCTGTGGAACCACCAAATTACTGAGTAAATAAAACTGTTTTCATGTATGTAAACCATTAGGAACCCTGTATTGGTGATGTTATACAGAGGCAGAACAGAAACTGTCTCCAGAAAATCCTTCCATGACTGCAGTAGGTCTGGGACTACCATGGAGAACTGGGGTAGGTATGGGGGTGGGGGAGCACATTCTTCCCACCTCATCTCTCCCTTGAAATTGTGTTGTAATCAAAGGTGTTGGGGTGCCTAGTTTTCTTTTCCTTGAGATAGTCTTTCTATGTAGCCCAGGCTGGGGTCTTATTTCATTTCCCTCATCAGGCAGAATGAGCTGTCCCCTGGTGGGATTAATCTTCTAAACTATGTTGTTCATTTCTGGCCAGCTTTCTTCAGCTATTCAGCATCACATCTGAATTTGTACTTTTGAGAGTCTCACTATGTAACCCTGGCTGGCCTAGAACTTGCTACATAGACCAGGCTGGGTTCAAATTCAAGGGACCCACCTGCCTCTGCCCTCCTCTTGCTAAGAATAAAGGAGTGTCTCCATGCCTGGCTACACATGTGAATTTGTAATCTCAGCTGTCATAGATCAGGTTTCCGAGTGTTTATCTTTGTTCTCATTATAATAACAGCAGATTCATGAATGTATTTTATCTTATCTTTTGATATGTGATTTAATTTCCCTTCCCAGTCTCCAAATTGTTTTTAGTTCCTTTTTTTCCTGTTTTGGTCTCATCCATGTGTGGAGACTTTCTGACAGTGCCTCTAAGTAGCTCATTCTTGTTTTACAGAGGGAACACTGGTGGCTTTAGGGTAGAGCAATAGTGTTGGAAGCCAGCTTTGTCACTGACCAACCTCCCTCCACAGATGTCAACCAAGGTATTTTCTTTGGGACCATTTGTACAGGAGGATGTACAGTATGTGCATGGCTGCATTCAATTCTTTCCACAAAGTCAAAGTTCTTTTTTTTTTTTTTTTTGGTTTTTCGAGACAGGGTTTCTCTGTGTAGCCCTGGCTGTCCTGGACTCACTTTGTAGACCAGGTTGGCCTCGAACTCACAAAGATCCGCCTGCCTCTGCCTCCCAAGTGCTGGGATTAAAGGCGTGCGCCACCAAGTCAAAGTTCTTAAAATGTGATTAAATGGTGTTTATTTTGTGATGCAAACACCCCATATGAATACTCAGTGCAGAGGAAATAAACACTAACTGCTGCTTTTTCAGAATCACAGGACATCTTTCTAGTCTTGGACGTTTTCATTTCCAGACTGTCTTCTGGGTAACAAGCGATATTCACCTGTGTGCCAGGACTCTAGTGTGGTTCTCAGGCTGTCATCCGCTTCCATTTATACCACTGAGCTGCAAACCAGGTGAGTCCTCATTCTACACTGCTACATGGCCGCTTCCATTTATACCACTGAGCTGCAA
>CAJQZJ010033152.1:3832058-3848854 GCA_907164525.1 Lophiomys imhausi
CACTGCTACATGGCCGCTTCCATTTATACCACTGAGCTGCAAACCAGATGAGTCCTCATTCTACACTGCTACATGGCAGCAGGTTTTGTTTTTAAAGATCTCACTACATGACTTCAAACAGACACATAAAAGCCCCCACCACAGCAGAGGAGCTTCACGCCCACCCCTAACAGAGCCAGTTAGAACAGCACAAAGAACGCTTTACAAGCCTCGTAATTTTCCATTATAGTGCCAGTTTATTAGATTCATCATTGGTATAACAGTCTTCAAATCCATGTCTACATTTGGACTTGCCAGTCTATTCACAAGCAGGTATCTTGGTTTCAGTGTGAACTAAGTCACCAAGGAGGCCAACTGCTTTCCTGTAGATGCACTAGCATTTAGCTCGCCAATTTTCCTTCTGTACTGTTTTGCCTCCCATTTCTCTATTGACATTTTAAAATGCTTAATTTTTAACTTTCATCTCCTATATTTGGTAGCACTGAAATATTTATAAAGTTCAATAAAGTTAATTGTGGTCATTTGGATGTTTCGAATTCTGCACACAGCCACTTCCAGTCAAGTGTCACATACGACATTTTCCTCACTTTGCACCTAGCTCTTCATAGAAGCAACTCAGGTTAACAGTGACGGTGCCCTGGTCCTTGACAACTCAAAGGAGGCTCCACTACCTCCCATGGCAGAGCATCTGCATTTTTCACAGGCCATGCCCCAAGCGGTACCCCTTATTCAGTGGCTCATCTGAAAGCAACCGTGCCAGGCACTCGATGAGATGGCTGGCCAGATACATCACATGGGCTGAGACAGGTACCGGAGCAGACTTGAGAAAAGGCCAAGGTCCTTAGGTGACGGAAACCTAATAGATGCGGTCCTGGTTACTAGGGCTGATTAATGCAGCTGCCACAGGTTGGTGGCTTCACAGGTCACAGTTCTGGAAGTGCAGGACAGGCTCCTTGTGAAGACAGCAAGGGAAGGACGTGTGCCGAGCTGGCCATTTTATAGACAGCTGTGTTTCTTTACACCACTTCCCCATGACCGCTGGGAATACTAGGGAAGGCCCAGCCTGACGACCTCGCTTAACCTAAGAACTCTGTGCACTCATGCAAAACCAGGCATCAATCTCTAACCACAGCACCCCAAGGCAGACACGAGAGGGTGAGCAGGTTCCTTCCTCCAGGTGAGAACATGTGCAGGGTTTAGGACAGGAGTTTGTGACTAAGACATACAGAGCTGCTCACAGTTTGGGGAGGGGCACAGATGGTGCTGGGAGGAGTGCTTCACATAGAGCTCCACAGTCCATGTCCAGAGAGCTCAGGCAGATGACAGTCCACAGAAATCCTGCTGTCGTTTAGTCCAGTGCTCCACAGGGAGGTGGACGGCTCGGCCACTGTTCAGAGCCATGCAGAAGCAAGGACAGCAGTGGACAGACCATGTGGAAGCCAGTGCCAAAAACAGCAGAAAGATGAAGATCTAGACCAGAAAATGGCTGTGTGCCATACAGGTCAGAGTCAGCTTTGGTAAAGACTCGGAGTCAGATACGGGCGGTGATTGAACGGTCTAAGGGCAGCTGTTTAATGAGTTCTTCATTTGGATCTCTGACCCCAAAATGGTGTCCTTGACTATCCCTCTCAAAATAAACCAGACCTCTCCACTTTTTCCCATCTTGCACAATTCATAAACAGCTGGACACAGAGCCCAAGTGAGCTGAGTCATAGGCCAGAAGAAAACCACCTATCCAGAAGAGTTACTGTCATGAGAGAGAGTGGCAAGATGGGAGTTAGGTTTTTTGTTTTTGGCTCAGCCATCATGAAACCCCAAGTTTAATGCTCACGAGGCTGGTGTGGGCCGGGGAGTGAGTGGGGGGGTCCTGCAATCAGGTGTTTCCAAAGCTTAGGTAACAAAGTCAGAGCAGCCAAGAAAACTTCTGGGTGTCGGAGCAGAGAACACTAGCGCCACCTCTTCTGACAGCTGGGAGAGCTCTAATCACGGCTCGGAGACTACAGAGCTGAGGCCTGTGTGGCACAGACACATTAGCTGAAAGGACAGTCACAGTCCGGCCTGTGAGACCAAGTGATGACAAGAGGGATGCGAATGACTGGAACACCTGGGTCTTGGTTTCAGCATGAAGTAGATCCATTTATGGGAGCGCTGCTAAATGGGCAAACCTGAACCCAGAAAGATAGCAGGCTCTGCGCAGGGCTGCACCCCAGGCGGCCAGACTCTGACTCCTAACCCAAATTCTGACCGAATCTGGCACTCGATTACATAAAACATTCGTTGCCAATCCAAGTTCCATGCCCCTGGGGAGAAGTAGCTTTTACCTGTTCCTGCTACTAAACTGTTCTGACAGAAACTGGCCAAGTGGCTGCTGGCCTCTGGTTAGCTATTTTCAAGTTTGAAGACAATCTCAGTTTAGAGAATCATGAACTAACTCCTGAAATGAAGGCATTTAAAGATCTCCCAGCTTTGCAAACATGTTCAAGCTTTGTATGTATGTGTACAAACAGCACATACAGTAAACAGGCTAAGTGAAGTTGCCATGAATATTTGACAACAGCATCCAGGGAAGAAACCACTCAGGGTGGACAGTTCATGGACCAGGTTCTACGTGACTCTAATGGTCAATCTTGAATCAACAGCCTGACTATACTTAGAACCACCACTGAAACACAGCACTGGAAATCCCTATGAGTGTTTTCAGAAAGGTGTAACTGAGGAAGAGACCCACCGTCAACGTGGACACTCCATTCCCTGCTTACCTGGACTGAATTGAAAGGAGAAAGCAGGGCAAACACAAGGATTGCTTCCTGACCACGCCACCATGGACTTACCCCTTGAACAGAAGCTACAATGAACTCTCTCCCTAAGTTCCCTTTTGTCAAGGTATTCAGTCACAGCAGGAAGTAACTAATAAAACGCATATTATTAAAACTGCAATACTGCTACATGTACTTTTTGATATGAAAATACCTACTACTGATGGCATTTAAACAAACAAAATCAAGTTAATTCAAATAAATATCCTTTATTAAAGAAAAAAGGAGTATTATTAAGCACCAAAACTGTGTGTCGTTACACTGCATGTACAATAAGAGAAAGGTGAGTGCAATACTGGGTGAGCAAGTACTTAACTCTGAAGTCAGGAGTGTGAAATGTTTAAAAAAAAAAAGGCAACACAACAATTACGATGCAGAGAAAGGTCGCACTAAAGAGCAAAGGCAACAGTTAAAACAATTATTAGAGATTTCATAGTATTGCTATAAATGCCGGCTTAGTATTTTCTTTGTATTTTTAATACTTTAGAATGTTAATTGAGCATATTTAAGTACATAAATTTGCAATAGATGGCATTTACAGTATGCTGTGAACAGTCCACGTAATGCATGGGAAAGCCGTCCTGTAAGCCAAGCACAGTGCATTAGTGTTCTGCTTCTGTCTTTGTAACATTGCACAAAGCTAATAATGGAGTCAGTTTGCCATTGTAATTTCATTTACCCAAAACAGGTAAGAAGTAAAAAGTGTCAGTTTCTTTAGCTCCAGTGGGCTTTGCTCATGCAAAATGATCTGCAGCCTTCCATTTCTCAATAAAGTATTATGATATCACACTTAGCAATGCATACAGTACAGAGAGATTCAATGGGACAGTGGGGATTATATCAAAAACACTGTAAGTCACTACTGTGGGACGCCCCGTCCCACCCTCACACAAATGAAGGGGAAATCACACAAAAGGGAAATGCCCCCAGTAACTGTAAAGACTTCATAATTTGCATGTAGAGACCTAATATATAACATGCAAGTTAAAATGTTTTCTCCTGTTAAAACTCAACTCTAACACCCACATTTTTTGTTTTTAAACTTTTCACAGTCTTTCCTATATACTTTCAATGCCCCAAACTGAACTATTCTTAACAGTAACCGAATCTACAAAAACACAAAGAAATGAAACTTCCCCTTCCTCTCAAAACAAATGATTGCTTCAGAGTTGATGATGTACAACAGCACTGGTGAACACTTTACCATGTCAACCACAGAAAAATTTTCTGTATATGACTCACCCTTGTAGTGGGCCAATAAATGTGCTTTGAAAAGAAGGCACATTTATGAACTTGGAATTCAATCCATTAAATCACACAAATGCCAGGTTGTACATTTACTGTGAGGGAAAAAAAATAAAAATCAGAACTTTTTCTTTTCTTTCTTTCTTTTTTTTTTTTCTTCAGGTTTTTCAAGACAAGGTGTCTCTGTGTAACAGAGCCCTGGCTGTCCTGGAATTCACTCTGTAGACTAGGCTGGCATTGAACTTACAGAGATCTGCCTGCCTCTGCCTCCCGAGAGCTGGGATTAAAGGTGTGCACCACTTCCCCCGGCTAAAATAAGAACATCTTTAACAGAACTCAGGGAACATTTAGTGGCTCACTCTGTCTCTGGACTGCCACCTCCTTTTAAAAGCTTTTGTTTACACATAATAGTTTAGGACAATGATATAAACTCACTTTGTATGAAAACTCTTTAAGTTACATTATATTTATAGGATAAAAAATACCATTGCCTCACTTTACAAAGCAATTACACAGAATTTTAATGTGCTTTAGTAAAAGGAAAGTTGAGGCCTAACTACTGAAGTGTTCAGTAGCGCGACATAAACGTAGTACAGTAAGGTGCTTCTGCTTTCTCACACTCGGAATTCCATCTATAGTGAGTCTCACTGGTCACTGGCAACACCAAGCACAAATGAAACATTCAGTATGCACATGTAGCTCTATATAATCATTTATAGTCAGTGCAAAAATGAGGAAAAACAAAAGGTCTCTGTTTCCCCTGTCAAATGACTGCATCTTAGGCTGTCTGAATGTTCTGCACTTGTTCAGGATTTTTTTAGTTATTTTACCAGTTAAAATGTAAGAAACCTCAAAACTCCCTGATAGGTCCATTAAAGACCCAAAGTCACTATGCAGGCTGGCTTCTGGTGATGAGCATATTACAAAGCTGGGCTAAAAGCACACACACACACACACACACACACACACACACACACACACACACACACACACAGAATGAATTCCAAAAAGAAGTCTCAGGGAGTATAGAGTATGCAACTCCATCAATGTATGGTACCCATGCTATGTGCATGTTGGCTACTAGGCTGTATCCCACTGGGTTTTAATTCATTGTGTGAGGGGTCTGTGATACACTGTGCAATTTAAATTTAGCACATTCTAAGACATACTGTGGCACTAAGTGTTGTTCTGCATTCAGATTTGTAGAAGAGAACCCTCCCAACACACACACTATAGAGTCAACAAAGTGTTCACTATAGGAAAGGCCACACCACACCAGTTATCATTTCAAAAATGGATTTTGTGCCAGGTGTGGCGATGCATGCCTTTAGTCCCAGCACTTAGGAGGCAGATAAGCGGATCCCTGAGATGGAGACCAGCCTGGTTCTACAGAGGGAGTTCCAGGACAGCCAGAGCTACACAGAGAAACCCTGTCTCGGGGAGGGAAATTTAAAAAAGAATTTTGCAAAAAAGTTTAAGTGCACAATGAACAACTAAGGATTAATTTTATGCTGTTCATGAACTCCACACCCCTCGGAAGCACTCTTTAAATAAGGTCATTGATTAGCCCCTTTAAGTCCTCACTTGCCAGCAATTTCTTACTGCTAAAATACTATTAGGACTTTAAACTTTTTTTCTATACATTGCCTATCATACATAATTTTGGTTGTATTAGGAAAATATTTGAAATTGACATTCAAAATGAACAATAACACTAAGCTAAGCATCCAAGACATCTATGTGCTTCCCATCTTCAATAGAAAATATTTGGGAACAGCACAAAGTAGCAGTGTCTGTGGATACAGCAGAAGTCTAACTGTGTGAGCAGGCAGGGAGTGCTCTGAAGGGCAGAGATCAGCACATCTGGTCTGCTGACAGCATCCAAAGTTAAGCAAAAGGTCCTTGTTTTATTTAAGATGGGGAGATACCATGCTTATTATCATTTTTCTGGGGCCCTAAAACAAGTTAATGAGGGTTCATCTGGTGATCTGATGAATTAATGTATGCTAGTTATTTTAAATGGTATTACTCCCATGGTGTGTGATTTTATGAAATAGAAGTCTTCTCTTTTTTTTGGAGGGGTGGGGAAAGAAGCAATGCTAGAGATGGAATGTAAGGTCTCAGACTGTACAGCTGAGCCATACTCCAGCACAACAACTAGGACCCTGAGGCAAAGAGAGCAGGGCGTGGTGGTCCAAGCCCAGCACTTGGGAGGCAGAAGCAAGTGGATCTCTGAGTTTGAGGACAGCCTGGTCTACAAAGTGAGTCCAGGATAGACAGGGTTGTTACACAAAGAAACCCTTGTCTTGAAAAACCAAAACAAACAAACAAGCAATAATAATAATAACAACAATGGGCTGAAGTCTCATGCTGTAATCTTGGATTGTCAGGTATGAGGCCACCCTGAGAGCTATGACGGATGTGCCGAGAGCTGTTCATTATCTCACTCGTTCCCACGACAAAGCCTAGGCATTTGGTGCTAAGACTGATGATGACACAATGGCTTCTGTTAATTTAAATTATATTTCATATTTTCCTAAAGTTTAAAAAAAATGGGGGCTGGAACAATGGCTCAGGAATTAAGAGCATGCATTGTTCCCTCAGGACCTGATCTGATTCCCAGTAACTATGCCTGGTGTCTGCAAATCTAGCTCCAGGTCAGAGCCTCTGTATACATACTTAGACACAATTTAAAAAATGAATCTTTTAAAAAAATGGAGCCAGGTATCTCAGTACATCCCTATAATCCCCACACTGGAGAGACAGGGGCAAGAAAACCACTGCAAAACTGAGCCTAGCCTGGTCTGTATAGCAAGTTCCAGGATAGCCAAGGCTACACAGCAAGACCTGGCCTCAAAAACAAAAGAAAGAAAGTGGATATATAAAATACTGATGCATGGATCTGTAAATATTATGTATAAATGATAGGTGACTGTTAGAAATTTTGTAAGTTTTGCAGTTTTTCAAATATGTTTATCTAGCCAATGACTCTGGGTTAAACACTCTGGTGCTTCACTGAGGGTATAAAGGACACAAAGCTCATCTGGGGTGAGGTTTGTATCAGAGCTGTGTATGGCGGATAGGATGTGGGCTGTGCTGGGACTAAAACCAATATACAGAGTCGGTGCCACAGGAGCCCCATTCTCATCAACAAACATGTTACAAATATTTAAGTGCAAAGATTTGGTTTTCGATAACCTGTTACAAGAATCTTTTTCATAGTTAATTTAAAGAAAAACATCTCTTAAAAGTGACAATAAGGGAGCCATGTTTCTGGATGAAAACACTGGCAGACACTGAGGGCCTTCTGCTTTAGGGTGGTTTCTGGATAACTCTGGAAAGAACTTTTTAGGAAGAAGTTGCTTTTGGTATTCCAATCCCTCCATAGAAAGCCGAGAGCTGTCTTCACCATTAACACACACTACAATGTACTATAAGGTGGGTCCAGCACATCTGCCTTCATGCTTGTTCACATAATCCCACTGACAGTCGGTGCCACCTCCACTCATAAATGGACCCTTAAGATACAGCCAAGTCAGCATGAGATCCACACATGTAAGCGTCCCTATCCTTTTGTCCAAAGCACAGGACCAGTGATCTGCCAGTCGGAGGCCTTTGGGACTGGCTGCCTTCTGGACCTTTACTGAAGACATGCTCCTCACCGTGGAGCCTAACAATAAAAACTTAAACAGGTACATGACAAGGAGTTGTAATCTGTGTCCCTACTGTTGAATCCTGATTTTTGATTCTCAATTGGAAAGGCCTAAGTTATAGTAATCAAGCAGTAGTTCAAACAAAAAGACTAAAAATAATTTGAGACATTATCAAATTACAAAGCATTGCTTCTCATAAACAGGATGCACATAAAATTCAAACTATTCTAAATTCAGAATTATGAAACGCTATTTTAAAAGCATGGAAATTTTAACTTCAAACTCTTACAAAATGTAAGACTGTGGCCTCTTAAAAAATATGCCATGTTCAGTGTGTCATGTTTTAGTGCACACATTAATATATATCTCCATTGGCTTCTCAGACACTGAGAATCTCCTCTGGAGATGAATAATGTGGACATCTTAAGTGTATTCCATATTTTCTTTTAATTCCTGACCATAATGACTACCAAGATCAATGCCATCTTTAGCACGTCCCTCAAGCTCTCCAAGCTGATGTAAAAGCTGCTGTATTTCAGCACGTATCTTCCCAGTTCACTGAGAGAGGAGCCCCAGAGCAGTCCCAGCAGAGCTCTGCCAACCCAGTGTTCTTCCAATTCACAGTGAGCCTAGAGTAGCTGAGCACTAGGAGATTAGGAATGGGCAGATGGGAAGAGACTGTAAGAAACAGCCGTCTCCAGGAGGCTTTTTCTCACTGTAGTCAGGAACATTGCACGTATAAAGCTGATGTCACCACTATTACTGAACAGTAATAACCTCCCAGTTGTGCTTCCTTTGTTTTCATACCACTTTGTCAGTGTACTTGGAAGCTAATGGAGTCCAACCGTGGGACCAAGAGCTTAAAATTTTTCCCAAAAGAATCAGAGCCAGTCTTCATCCATGGGCATTTTTCTTCTTTCTGCTAAGTCACCTGTTTGCAAACAAAACAATGCAATGTTAGAACAAAATGCCTCTTGAAGGTAGTTTGTTCCCTCATACCCTTGGAAATATCTTCAATGAATACTTCTCTTTTAATAGTCACCTATATAGTAATGGTATAGGATTTACTTTTTTAGAATGTCTATAATTTTTTTTTAGATTTTATTCTGTGTGTATGAGCATTTGCCTGAACATGTATGTATATGCAGAGCCTATGGAGGACGGGTGAGGGTGTGACTGCAGTCAACCACTGAGCCGCCATGTGGGTGCTGGGATTTGAACCCAGGTCCTCAGGAAGAGCAGCCAGTGCTCTTATCTGCTGAGTTATCTCTCCAGCCCCATAAGGTCTGTTTTCTTAAAGCAGTAGGAATAAAAGTCACTTAATACAAATTTTGATCACTGTTGAGACTGTTAGATTCGCTTTCATTTCTATCCCTCTTAGGGTGATGATACTTTACGTCAAAGGGTGTAGTATGTTTGACACACTGCCAACAGAGGAATACCTATTAAATGTTGTCTTTAAACTTCAAGAGACAGATTGTCTTTATCAGCTAACCTTTAGGGAAGGATTTGAAGCCATTCTTTAAATGGACAAGTGCTGTGTTTACATTTCTGCATTTTCTATTAATGGAGCTACACATGAGCACCAAGTATGCAACAGAGCGACCGGGACTCACAAAGTAACTAGTTTTTAGACTAAGAAGCTCAAACAAGCCTGGCGCACACCTTTAATCCCAGCACTTGGGAGGCAGAGGCAGGCGGATCTCTGTGAGTTCGAGGCCAGCCTGGTCTACAAAGCGAGTCCAGGACAGTCAGAGATATTCAGAGAAACCCTGTCTCAAAAAACCAAAAAAAAAAAAAAAAAAGAAGAAGCTCAAACAAAGTATTTTTCCAGTGAGTGTATCTTGTTTTGATAGAGGATATTTTCCTGAGATGTGCTAGTGGGAAATACAACATAAAGACTGCATCTGAAGCAAACAGTTCAGATGGGTTTTGAGGACTTAGAACCTAAAAAGACTGAGCCCACAGGAGTAAACGAATTTTTTTCACATATTTCACACATTACCTTATAACCCTGTAATAGGAGCCAGCAGTTTTCTTAGAAAGACATATGTGCTTCACTCTCTTTCCTTTGTTATAAGTTTGAGAAAGACCCAACAGGAAACAAATTAGAACCTTGTCATAAAGTTGACAATTTTGTCTCAAGTTCAGAGAGCTACATCAGGACCCTGTTAGCCATGGCTGTGTCTGGGAAACAGAGGATGAGGCAGAATGCCCATCCATTTTCTAAAGCAACCCTGAAGATGTGTGGATCACCCATCTTCTGGCGTTTCCCTGGTTTCCTTCAACACAGGTAACAACCACCAGCCACTCACACACACTCCCTCACAAAGTGCTCTGACATACAGTGCCAGGAGCTTAATACAAAATGCTGCAGCCCTGACCTTCATGTCAGGCAAGACCTGGTGGGATGGGAGAGGACAAGCACAGAAATGTTGACCTGAGCTGCTGCAGCAAAGGAACTAAGGAAGCAAGGGCCACGGCAGTTAACCAGTTAGCAGTGCCTGGGTGAGCTGCAGAGATAACAGCAAGAGAAGCCACAAGCAGGAGACACAGCAGGAGCCAGAACTGTAGAAGCGGGGGATCTGCAAGTGTCCACTGTGGAAAGCTCCTCGGAAAACAACTTGAGTCTCTGAACATCAGCACATTAATTAGAAATACTGGTATCTATATTCCTCTACACTTTTTAAATGAAAATTAATACCAGTGTTTTTCTAAAAGTACCATGTAGTGTACATATATATAAATAAGCAAGATGGTTGAAAATTGGAGCCTCTGCGCATAACAGCAATAAGGAGCTGAGTCAAGGGAAAGGTAATGCACACCACATATCACAGAGAAAGTGATTTTAGAACTTGCTTGTAAAGTCTGAGACAGCTGCTGATGGAGAGGGTGCAGGGAGAGAGGGGCACCTGACAACGCTTTCCTTAATCCACCTCTAGGCCCAAAACAAACAAGTGAAAATGCTTTATTTGAATACTTCACATTTTATTGTGTCAAGTCTTCAAAAATCCACGTGTGCCTGTATATACACAAACGATATATCCACTTAGTCAGATCTGGAGTCAAACACAGAAGCCCACACTACACCCCCCCCCCACCACCCACCCAGACAGGGTTTCTCTGTGTTATCCTTGGCTGTCCTGGGTTCTCTCTGTAGACCAGGCTGGCCTCGAACTCACAGATATCCGCCTGCCTCTGCCTCCCGAGTGCTGGGACTAAAGGCGTGCACTACCATGCGCGGCTGAGCTCACACTTTTTTACTTTTTTGTTTGTTTTTTTTCTTTTTTTTTTTTGGTTTTTCGAGACAGGTTTTCTCTGTGTATCCTTGGCTGTTCTGGACTCATTTTGTAGACCAGGCTGGCCTCGAACTCACAAAGATCCGCCTGCCTCTGCCTCCCAAGTGCTGGGATTAAAGGCGTGCGCCACCAACGCCCGGCCTGTTTGTTTTTTTTCAAGACAAGGTTTCTCTGTGCAGCCCTGGCTGTCCTGGACTCACTTTGTAGACCAGGCTGGCCTCGAACTCACAAATATCCGCCTGCCTCTGCCTCCCTAGTGCTGGGATTAAAGGCGTGCGCCACCACCACCTGGCTTGAGCCCACACTTTTTAACAAGTCCTTTAGGCTCGCTCTGAGGATTATATGTGGTCAGGGATCACTGTACACACCTTTCCATACAAAGATAATTATCCTGTACATATCCCTGTTAGACAATAATTTAAAAACAAGTTTTCCCCATGCCCCCCTTGAGACGGTGTCTCTGTAGTCCTGGCTTTCCTGGAGATGACTGTGTAAACCAGGCTTGACTGAACTCCCAGAGATCCTCCTGCCTCTGAATACTGGGATTAAAGGTGTGTGGCACCACGCCCAGCTCAGAAAGATAAGCTGCCTTGTATCTATCCCTTCTAGAAAGAGTGTCCCCTCTTGGGGTTTGCTGACTATGTCTATTTTGAGATGGAGTTTTGGTATGAAACCAAGGCTGGCTTCAAAGTCACACAAAACCTCCTGAACACTGCCTGGGTACTACAGAAGTCTAGTTAAGTCTTCCTGTTTTGCTAAATACCATGAAGTCTAGCAGAGAACAGAATTCCAAGTATAACATGTTATATGCTCTGTACATTTTGCACAAGTACCTTATTTCAGCTGAAACAACTGGCAATTCCTTAACTATGTAACTTACAGCATACCATAACCACTTTATTCTCTTAACACAGTGTCATTTGTGCTAACTACTTCATGATTACTTTTAATAAACAACAGCAGGGCTTGGTGGCACACAGCGCTAATCTCAGCACTCAAGGAGACAGAGGCAGGTGAGAAGAAGGGAGGCAAAGACTAGCCTGATCTATCTATGTCTAGTGCCAGACCAGCTACAAGGTTGAGACTCCATTTCAAAAAAGAAGAGAGTAAGCAAGCAAACAACACACTGCAAGTATTATAATGCATGTGTATAAAAACCAAATACAATCTTACTGCACGTAGGACTCAAGATGTTTTATACTTATTAATGCAGCTGTAACGTTTATTATAGACAGTGAAGGAATAGTATGAATGGTTTTTAAATATTTAGAATGCTACATAACCAAACAATGTAATAATTTTCTAGACTAAGGTTTTTTTTGATCAAGATAAAAATAATATTGTCTCTTTACTTGAAATGTAACTATACTGTAGATATTTTTAATGAACAAGATAGAAAAAAAACACATAGCTAGAGTCTTTCTGGGGCTGGAGAAATGACTTAATGATTAAGAGCTCTTGGCCCCCTGCAAGAGGACCTGAAAGAGGATCCTAGCTCACATGTCAGGGGGCTCACACCTCATTCTAACTCCATCTCCAAGGGAGCCAATGTTCTTTTCTGGTCTCTGTTGGTACCACATACATGTACATAAACCCCACGCAAACACACACATATATACACACAATTAGAAACAGAAATAAAGAACAAAGCACTTTGCTGACCAGGTGTGATGCACACCACACCATGATGGCAAGAGAATCACAAAGAGTTTTAGGTCAGCCTGGATACAGACAGGCCCTACCTTAAAAGGTCCACAGAAGGAAGAAAACAACTGTGACAACAACACACAAACCAACCAGTGATACCAACTGGGCCCTCTAAACACACCACCTGAGTAGTCACAAGAGGGACTACTGAAAAGGGACAGGATCTCGAAAATAGGCACTGAGCAAATCAAATATCCACGTGGAACTAGGAAACTGGAATTGGCATATCTATCACCCATGCTATAACTGAGCCATATAATGAACAGGCCACAGACTCAGCAAGAGATGCTGGAGCTCTTCAGCCATTGTGAAAGCTGGCTCGAGCCCAGAAGACAACAGGTCATCTACCTGCTAGTTCTCCCAGTCTGTGCAAGGCAAAGCCTCCTCCTCGTCCTCTGACTCGGGAGATGCTTCTTTAATTCTTCTCAGAGCTTCGTGGATGCTCCGTGTCAACGGGTCTGTATCAGGCAGAAGTGTGAAGGATTCTCTCAAAACTTCCTTCTGAACCTTCTTCAATTTTACTCCTTTCCTTATCTGCGCCAAGATATTATTACTCTCGTCTTCATCAGGGAACGGAGGCAGAGTCCGCTGTTCAACCTTTCTCAGATGAAAACTACCACGCTTCAAGGATGCTAACACCTCATCCATGGGTGAACTCACTTTGGAAAACAAATGAAACAATCAGTTAGGATAATAGCCCTTAAAGTCAAACTTTGTTGACCTCCAATGCAAGCTGGAAGATGGTCTTGATACAGGAGCTGAGATTCCCAAAGGACCTGCATATTGCAACCACCACCAACCCAAAGTAAGACAGTGTCTGGTTTTATATATAAATATATATTGGAGCTAGAAGATGCCTCAGTGGGTAAAGTCCTTGCTGTACCCAAGATGAGGATCTAAGTTCAGATTCCCAACATCCATATAAAAGCGGGACCTATAATCCCAGCACTTGGCAGATGCATGGAGACAGGTGGAGCCTGATGGGATGGCAGTAGGGTCACAGGCTAGTTAGAAGCTGAAATAGTAAGCTCCAGGTTCAGTGAGAGACTGTCTCAAAAAGTAAGGCAGAGAGCAACTGAGGAAGATATTCAAAGTTGATCTTGGCCTCAACATGAAAAATGGAGTGTATATGCAACACATATGTACATGCTCCCACACACACACTTTAATGTTGGTTCATTGTCACTGTGCTATTTCATTTAGTCATTTCACATGTGAGATTCTAGTCAGATTGTGGTATGAAAGGTTTTACAGAGTATTCTCAGATTAATATGCAATATGCAAGTTGCTCTGTATTATTTGCCCCATGTAAACTCAAAGTCATCAAAGGCAAGGAAAATGTGTCACTTTTGGAAAAATCTTTTTTTTGGGGGGAGGGGGTTTCGAGACAGGGTTTCTCTGTGTAATAGCCCTGGCTGTCCTGGACTCGCTTTGTAGACCAGGCTGGCCTCGAACTCACAATGATCGGCTGCCTCTGCCTCCCAAGTGCTGGGATTAAAGGCGCGCGCCACCACGCCCAGCTTTTTTTTTTTTTTTTTTTTTGGGGAAATCTTCATTGGTGCATATTGGGCATGTGATAAGCTGTACATATATATCTTCCTGTTCTTTGTCTTTTTATATGAGGAATACTCTTAAGACTTCAATACTAAAATGTGATCAAATAGATGACCTTACCAAAAGCTTCACACCCTTTTTATACATGATGTCATCATCATTAATAGCATATGAGTTCTACCACTAAGTTAGTCTCTCTAGTCAGGAAAGTTTACCAGTCAGGTTAAAAAAAGTCAGCCGGGCATAGAGGGGCACAGCTTTAATACCAGCACTTGGGAGGCAGAGGCAGGCAGATCTCTGTGTGTTCGAGTTCGAGGCCAGCCTGGTCCACAAAGCAAGTCCAGGACAGCCAGGGCTATTACACAGAAATACCCTGTCTCAAAACAAACAAACAAATAAATAAACAGTCAGGCTAAACATCCGATTTGTTTTTCCCAACACAAAAGTCCTACGTAACAAAAAAGGTCAAATGTCACTTCAGAGGATATTTTAGAAACATGCCCAACAGCTCTAAGAGAAGGTACATATTTGCAAATACTTCTTGCTGTGAGTTGGTAAGGATTCTCCTCCGCTGTGACCTTGAATGCCTTTTTGCTATCAAATAAAAAGATTGTTTAAAAACAATCTCTAAGCTTTGCAACACGAAGCCCCTCCATGTGCTCCACTCTGCACCCTGCCACTCACCCCTCCTCCTCTGCAAGCCTTCAGCAGTCTTTCTGAGCTTCTTCCGGGCACTGACAAGCTGGCTGCTGTCAAAGAGGTGTGCTGATGGGGGGCTGGCAGACTTTGGGGTCCTCTTCTCATTGCCCTCCTTTCTAAGTCCATCTTCCTCCAGTGTCTCTGCAGTGGTGGGGACATCACTGTCCTTTGCAACAGGCAGGGGTGGGGGAGGGGGTGGGGGAGGAGGAGGAGGAGGAGGGAGAGGGGTTGGGAGAGGGTCTATGGTAACAGAGCATGGTCTGAGGTCATTACTAGTCACATGTGGAAGTGACAGGGGAGGAAGCAGTTCAGAGGTAACAGCACTGGGAGGTAATGAAGTGGCTTCAAGTTGTACTGATGAAACGTCTTCAAGTGGGACAAGGCCCCTGGGCTCTGCTGTCTGTGGAGACCCAAGCTGGCTTCTTCCATCCCCGGCCTCTGTTTTCTTCTCCTGTTGCTGCAGTGCCGCTGGGAGAGAGTCACATTGCTCCTCACAGGGCACAGGGCTCACAGTGCTTTTTCTTTTTGAATGAGCCACTCGGAACCTGGTTGACTTAAGGATGACTTGCCCAGGGTACCTCTAAAATACCAATGAGAATTTTATAGTGAATGCTTTAACAGAAAGCTGTTATTTTGGCTCTTTTCTGATTTTTTTTCACAACGGACAGGGGAAAAACAAACAAACAAAAAACAGAAAAACTAGAACACCCAGGCCTAAACTTTTAATACCTTTTAAATAATTACCACCAACTCCTTTATTATCTACTATCAAATATGCCATACATCTTATCTAATTAAAACGCATGTGCAGGGCACTGTGGCACACTTGTCTTTAATCCCAGTATCCAAGAGACAGAGGTAGGTACAGGGCTATGAGTCTGAGGCCAGCCTCATCTACCTGCATTCCTGTCTACCCACGACTACACAGCAAGACCATACCTTACAAAAAACCAGCCACATGACTTTAAGTCTTCAATGGAAGAATCAATATATAAAACTCAAAACAAACAGTATCAAATATATACATTTCTTTTTTTTTTTTTTTTTGGTTTTTCGAGACAGGGTTTCTCTGAATATCTCTGGCTGTCCTGGACTCGCTTTGTAGACCAGGCTGGCCTCGAACTCACAAAGATCTGCCTGCCTGTGCCTCCCAAGTGCTGGGATTAAAGGCGTGCGCCACCACCGCCCGGCTCATATATACATTTCTTAAGAGGAATCTAAGAAACTACTGCTGTTTATTTTCAAATGCTTATATAAAAGAAAAAAAAAGTTGACTGGGCATGGTGGCGCACGCCTTTAATCTCAGCACTCAGGAGGCAGAAGCAGGTAGATCTCTGAGTTCAAGTCCAGCCTGGTCTACAAAGTGAGTCCAGGACAGTCAGGGAAACCCTGTCTCGGAGGGAAGGGGGAAAAAAAAAAAGTGTGTGTGTGTGTGTGTGGGAGGGGAGGTTTACAGGGCACTTTAAAAAATGCCTGATAACAATGTTTTGACAGAAGAATAAAATGAAGTGTTTTTGTAGTATTGAAATGAACAATTTCTTCAAAAGATTCCTGGCTCTCTTGACATTCTTTCTATTCTCTCCATTCCTAAGGTTGTGCACCATGGGTCAAAAGAATATTCACCTTTGATTAATCAGCCAAAGAAAGTGATATGGTTGGGAATACATTCTAAACAAAAATCCTATAATTGGAGTGTCCTATGGTTCTCTCTGAAGACAAATGAGAAGCAATCAAAAGACTGCATTTCTCTTACCTGCTTAAATGTTCGAAGTCTATCCAACGTCCTCTGTCTTTCTTGGCTGACCCAGGCACTTTTCCTTTCC